>PDHP01000185.1:0-69778 GCA_003339455.1 Ophiocordyceps camponoti-leonardi (nom. inval.) | reverse complement strand
AAAAAAAAAAAAAAAAACGAAAGCAGGCAAAGTACTGGAGGCAGGGAAGGGGGGGGGGGGGGGGGGGGGGGGGGGGGGGGGGGGGGGGTACGGTGCGGTGGAAGCCGCCGCCGAGCCTGGAACCCTGTTGACAAGTGTGTGGGATGGGGAGCAAACCCTGATAAAGAGGATGATGCTTGGAGATTATTTATGTACGGATACATAGGGGCCGTTCCACCCCTTTTTTATCGGAGAGGGGGGGGGGGGGGGCAAAGGAAAGAAGAGAACCTCCGGTCGGTATGTCAGTTGTACGACAAATACGGAATACACTGCCTCGTTCGTTACGGGCCCCCTTTCTGCAAGATTTGAGAGTCGTACATACATACATATGTACATGATGATAACAATACCTACTACCAATGGAGGCTTATCAGACTAATCACTCATCAATGTGCCACGGCCAATTATATGAATTTATGAATCTATGTGTACATACATACATACATACGGATATATCTACCCGTACGGTCCTTTACCTATGTACATACATACGTGTCAGTCCGTCCCCAAGGAAGCTCATGACAAGCTCGGCTGATGAAGAAAGCCGGTGCTCCAACAAGCCTCCCCCAAAACATGGCCACCCCCCCTTCAGCTTGGTGCGACACTGATGAAGAAAAGAACCGGAAGACTCCACAGGCTAAGAAAGAAAAAAGTCTGAAGGAAAGCTAAAGCTAGCCCTCCCTGTTCGTGCCTAGGTAGCTGCCAATGAATCTACGGATATCCGTATCCTTACATGTATATGTACATAGCACTGTCAGTGTCAAGTGTCAGTTCAGAACAGTTGGGACTTGGGTTAGGTAGTTCTATCACAAGTCAATGAAGAAGAGCGCGCAGTTATGTTCGTGCATCATGTAGGTACTATCCGTGGTTATGCATGACAAGTGCGACGCCAAATTGTATAAATAGATTATCGGTCCCTTACCTACTCCGTACCTACGGATACTCTCATCTCATCAAGAGCAATCTACTGCGCAGTACGGATATCCCATGAACCAGACCCTTGCCCTCTTCGTTTAATAACATATGTATGTGCATACGGATACTCCATACGGGTAAGATGTATGTATGTCGGTGCTTCTTTACCGGCTCACGCAATGTCGGATACCATATGTATGTACTCGTTCAATGGCTATGAGTTTTTGCTTCTACACATGTTGGAGAGCAGGCTGTGGTGAGTAGTTTTCTGGAATGCCCTCTCGACCACTATATCGTCTCCAAGCAAACACCACATCGGTAGGTAGGTAGGCAAATGACGGATGCGCATAACTGGTCTACCGTCTGCCTCACGACTGAGTAACGACCTAGGTGCCCAGATGTGATGGATGGCATTGGCAGCCTCGCAGCCCAGTGGATTGGTAGGCTGAATATTCGAACATAGCAGCACTATATATGAATATACGCACGTAAATGTGTGTAATTCACTAATAGTATATACGACTGTACTAGTAGTCTGTAGGGAGTCTGTACATAGGTATGTAGGTATGTATGTATGTCGCCGTCGCCGCCCACAAGCGTCGCACGCGTCGGGCCAAAAGGCAGGCTGCAGAACAAGCGTGATAAGTCTAAACAGACAAGAGTCAAGTTAGCCAAAGGCGATGCCCCTCACACGCCACAAACAAAGAAGCCAGTAAGCACTTTCCCCAGGGTGGGAGACGTGTCGTCGTTATCAGAGTTTATGCCTGTTTTTTTTTCTGTCTTTCCCCATGCACAGCCGGGTGGTTGATAGCACGCACGTGTGCGCACCTTCGACTCGTCCACGACTGGTAGGATTACCAGAGATGTAGTGTGTCGTCATGTGTGTGTGTGTGTGTGTGTGTGTGTGTTTCCAGACCGTCACGGACATGTGTACATATGTACGTGCATCCGTGCTGGAAGAAATTTTGAATACGTACCTTGAAAATGCGCCTGCGTGACGAGACGACAACGACAGAGAGAGAGCTCTAGTAAGTGAAGAGACGTGAAAGAAAAGGACAGAGAAGGTATGCACATATGTATGTATGTCACTTGCTTCAGGTCATCATCGCATCATGGCAGCCGCGCAAAAAAGGAGCCCTCGTGATGATGGTTTTGGGCAAGGTTGTTCGAATGAATATACTCTTGACCGGTGCCGAGGTGCCGCCAGCAATTAGGTCCCCCTCTCGAGATCATAAACACAAAGACGGTCGATGAAAGAAGGTGGGGGAAAAGGCTGGTGGCAAAGCCGAACGGCGTCGGGTCGTCATTGGTATGAAGAGAAAGGAAGGGAAGAGAAGAAAAAGAAGGGCGGAAAATAACAAACACAAGAAGAAGTGAGACAAGTGAGGCTCACGTGACGGAGCCGCCCCGTCGGATTCGGCGAAAAGAATAGAGTAAAATTGCAAGGCTGGCCAAAGACGGTGACGACACGTGACTATGGCCTTGCTTACGTTACACCCTAGTTTCCTTGCCTCCTACTGTCTTTCACCCACCCCCCCCCCCCCCCCCCCCCCCCCCCCCCCCCCCCCCCCCCCCCCCCCCCCCCCCCCCTCCCCAGTGACCTGAGCGCGCAGCCACAGAGAGAGAGAGAGAAAGAGAGAGAGAGGGAGAGAGCGCGAGAGCGAGAACGACAACGAGACCGACAGCGAAAACGACAGTGAGGGCAGTCCATCAGATACACTCATCGACGGGCGGCGCAGGGCTGGCGCGGAAAAGAAACGCTCGCATCGTCGACCCTTCGCCATGTCCGTCCATCCCCAGACGCCTCAGAGCCCCTGCCGCTTTTCGCCAGCGACCTCTTCCGACTCCGTCATGGGCCTCGCCGTCGCCTCCGCCACCTCCGCGTCCGGTGCTGCTGCTGCTGCCGTCAGCTCCAGCGCCGCCTCCGCTGCCGCCGCCGCGTCGACGACCTCGTCATGCTCGCTGGCCACGCTGCCGACGCCGGCACACAGTGTCAACGGCGCGAATTGTCAGCCCGACCTCGGTCTTGTCGACTCGCCGCACAAGCGGAAACGCACCCTCGACGATGCTGGCTCTGGCCGCGATCGCAAGAAGATGCATCGAGACGATGACGACGACGACGATAGAATGGGTATCGAAGATTTGCATCTCGATGTTGGCCGCAAATATCTGCTCTGCCAGAACAGTCAGTCTTTTTTCTTATTTCTTCTCTTTCTCCTATGGAAAACATGACGATGCACTCTTTTTTCTCTGTCTGTCTACCTCTGTTCTCGTGTTTGCCTGCTGACGCCGAAAACAAAACACACACACACACCACCACCACCCGATAGCATATCCCGAATCCCTCCCTCCCACGTCGGAGGATCTCTATCAAATGTTTGGCCTCACAGCCCTAGCGGCCGAGGTGGCGCGAGAGAAACCAAACGGAGAGAAGAACGCGCTGCGGAAAACGTACAAAGGTCACATCAAGCGCCTCGGCGTTGCCGGACACTTTGACGTGCAGAAGAAGAACGAAGACGCCCCCTCGGACTTCCTGGCGATGCTCGCCGTGCCGGAACTGGAGTGGAACGTGCACCAGGTCAAGGGCCGCGACATCAGCCAAGGCCTGTCGGAAACGACGCTTTCCAACCTCGGCCGGGCGGTGACGCTGTCGAGAGGCTCCCTCCCCAAGTCGGTCTGGGACTCGTCGGTGCTGGGAGACCTCGCGCCGGCGGCATCGGACGGATCGAAGCCTCAGTCGGCCAAGGCGACGGCGCCCAGCACGCCGTTGGCATCGACGCCCAACGCCATGGGGCGGTCCAAGGCGCAGCTGCCCGTCGGAGCCGGCGACGTGGCCCGGCCGCGGAGAAACAACAAGAAGCGATCCTACGGCGACAGCAGCTTCGAGGGCTACGGCGAGGGCTATCCCGACGACGACGCCGGCGTCGACACCGGCTACTCTACCGGCGAAGGGGACGGAGGACAGAAGAGGAGAAAGAAGGTGAGGTTTGCCCTCTGAAGCGGCAAGAACAAGGGGCATTTTTTTTTCTGACGAGACTGTAAATGGCAAGAATCCCAGCAATTCGCCTACATACTCGTCGATGCGTCAACAGAGTTATGGGCCGGGCATGGTCGGTGCCTAAGAAAGGGGATTTCTTGTTTTTCTCTCTGATGTTTCCCCCCTTCTTTCTCAGTCTTTTTCTCTCTCACTCTACAGCCCAGATCCATTACCTCGTCGCCTTATGATACCCCATGGTCTCCTTCGTCTTCGTCTTCGTCTTCGTCTACTTCTTCTTCTTCCTCTTCCTCTTCCTCTTCCTCTTCTCACTCGCCAACTCGCCAACTCGTCATGCTTTCCTCCCATGCATCCCCCCAGGTATTATTTCTTCCCAACTTCGTCGCCAAACAAATCCCAATTGGAGCGAATTTTTTTTCCACCCGTTTTCTTTTCTTCCCAAACACCTCACGTGAGCGATAACAGCGCGACTACGAACGTCCTTTTATGTTTCCTCTTTAACCCAGTTCATTTCGCCCTCTTGCATGGATTCGACATCGTTATATATACATTACCGTCTCTGGAAAGAAAAGAGACGAAGAAAAAGAAGAGGGAGAGAGAAGCAAAGAATAAATCAGTCAAAAAAAAATATCAGATGTTTTTTTCTTCATCATCATCATCATCATCCTCCCTAAAGAAAGTATTATAAAAAAGGGAGGGAGAGAGGGAGAGAGAGGAAAGGGGGGGGAGAGAGAAAGGGCATGTCATGTATTCGTACCTACAAAGAGGGCAGGCATTCATGAACGATGAATCGAAGAAAAGAAAGGGGGGTTCATCTCTTTTTTTCCTTTCTTTTTTTCCCTCGACCCGTCTAGAGAGGATCTTCTAGAGAAAAGAAACTTGGTTTAAGCCTCGTCTCGAAGATGCTTGAAAAGGGGACGGTTTTTCTATCCTCACGTCTTCTTCATCTCTCACGAAGTCTTGTCCCTTCCTCTATGTATGTCCAAGGAAAAAAAAAAAAATTTTCCTCTTTGCCCCCTTTTTTCTATCCTTTCTATCCCTCATGGTTTCTATTTCTGTGCTTTTCTCATCTTGGTAGGGCGGTTATAAGAGAGGATGGGATATGGAAGGGGAGAGGAGGGTTCGAAGGGGAAAGGGAGGGAGAGGAGGGTAGCTATCCAGGGTCAAGGTTAAATATACAGAAAAATCAAGGATAAAAAAGGAAAGGAAAGGAAAGGAAAGGAAAGGAAAACATCAGCCAGTCTCCGTTTCTCATCTTCATCTCTCCCCTTATCATCTCGTTTTCTTCATCGGCTAGATCAAGTCATCATCATCACGACGTGTCTAGATTACCGTTTTGCGCACATATCTCTATGTATTTATGGACGCATATGTAGAGCCGAGAGAATACGGGCAACGACCCAGACTTCATATCATTAAAGACGCTTGATTCCCTTTCCTTGCATACTTCCTACCTACTACCTAGGTACGGATACTAGGTAGTACATACTATCCACACGCTTTATACCTATCCATGATCCGAACCTTTCACCCCAAATCATCATCGTCAACCAGCACCTTTCTGTCCTCCATCTCTTCCTCCTCCTCCGAAGAAATTACACCATGATGAAAAGGTAGGAAAGAAAACATTATACACGAGAAGACAAGAAGAAAAGGAGAAGGAACCGAAAAAAAATCAACTTCGGATAGAAAACAGAAAAGGGGGGTTATGCTTTCCCACGCTCACGCCTCCTCAGCAAGCTCAATACTTCCGCTCCCCCCATCAATGCATGCTCGACGTTCCCCCGTCGCCAAAGTTACCATTCTCGACCGACGGGTACGCGCCGCCGCTCATCTCCGCCCAGTTCCAGTCCAGCGACGCCGGGAGCCCAAACAGGTCTTGCGGGAGCAGCGGTTGCTGGAAGGGTCCCCCCCTCATCATGGGCGGAGATGCCACGCCCCCCATTGCCATGTTCTGGTACGACTCCATGTCGCCGTTTTGCGGAGCCTGGAACTCCCGCGGCCAGCCTGCCGACTCCGCCCCGGGGGAAGCCTCGTTGGCCGCTCCCGGCGTCAAGCCGTACTCCGACGGCGACAGGTGAGAGGCCGCTGTCGCTGCCGCCCCCGCCCCCGCCGCCGTGGCCCCCATGCTGGGCGCCCCCGTCGGTGTCGGCGTCCCCGTGTTTGCCGTCCCCGGTCGCGGCGTCGCCATGGATATCGACGACCTCGTTGCCGCTTCGTTGTTCTTGCGCTTCCGACGCGCCGACTGCTCCCTCTCCGCCTTGTCGATGACCACCTTTGCTATCCGCACGAACTCCGAGCACACGCCCAACATGCGATGCACGCCCCCCTGCTCCGCCTCCTGGCCCAGCATCGAGAGGAAGTTGACGACGAGGTTCATCAGCCGCGTGTCCGACTTGGCTCGCGGGTCCAGCGGGTTTTGTAGGATATTCCCGAACAAGGTCATCAGTGCCGACACGGGAAAGTAGAGGATCAGCCTGTGGGAGAAAGAGAAAAAGGAATTAGTCAATCAATTCTGTCATGGCCGGCTCCTCCGGATGTCGTTGAAATAGGGGGAACAAGAAAGACTCACCAGACGCAACTAAAGTCACCCTGTGGTATGTACTTGAGCAGCGAAATCGACGCCCTCGCCGCCGCCGTGCACAGGGCCGCCGACGAAAACACCCTCGGGTTGAGCGGCCGCGCGTTGAGCCCTTGGATCGCGTAGTTGGACAGTCGGCTGGTCCAGTAGCCGTGGTGGATCGACATGCGGTGGATCGTCGTCAGGCAGTTGTAATACGTAAAGTGCAGCATCACCACGTGCAGGATCAGCGGCGTGTGCGACGCCTTGATCTCGTGCTCCGGCCGGAAGTCGATGGGGATCTTGTCCTTCCACTCCTCGAGTTCCTGATCGAGCTCGCCGATCGTGTTGAGCAGCTCGCCGTCCGACTGCTTCGTCGCCCGCGTCGAGTACAGCCGCTTGTACACGTTGCTCTCAATCACCGTGAACTCGCAGATGACGCGGAACAGGTTCATCTTGCCCTTGCCGTCCGCCAGCGGGATGTTGCCGATGTTGTCGACCGGGTCGGCGTCCGGCAAGTCGACGTTCATGTCGTCGTCGTCCTGCGCCGCCGGCCGCCCCGAACGCAGGCAGAGGTCCTTGTCCAGCATGTAGGCGATCCAGAAGACGCGCTTGCGCTGCTCGATCTCGATCGGGTTGAGGTTGAAGCCCGTGCCTCGCTTGTGAAGGCCGATGTTGTGAGCCAGCCGGATGGCCGTGGCGACCAGCAGCGACGTCGGCTGCGGGTTGGGCGTGCCTTGCATGAAGAGCGCCATGCCGAGAAGCGCTTGGACGCTCAGCAGGTCCGTGTTGCGCATCGTGAGCTCCGGGAAGACGGCCATGGCATTCTTGAGGTAGGCCCAGGCTTTTTCGTCCTCCTCCTGCGGCACCAGGTTGCTCATCACCCGCAGCCGGTTGGCGATGGCCAGCACGCAGTTGAGGCTGGCCCACCAGCCCGAGCCTTGATAGGGGTCCGGCGAGTACTGCCGCTCGACGAGGTGCATAAACGTCGGCTGGTGGAAGAGGGGGAACATGCAGTTGAAGTTTTCAAAGTAATCCTTGAGCAGAGACAGAGCCTCAGGCTTGGGCGGTAGAGGGCGAAAGACGCGACGCTGGAAAAGGTCACCAAACACCTCGGGCTTCCAGTTGGTCCACTTGTGGTCATCGACGGACACCTCGGAGATCATCTCGGAGAAGGATTCATCCCCTGTCTTCTCGTTGACCCACTGGATGCCTCGAGGCGAGAAGATGGAGAAGCCGGATGATGAGCCTAGGATAGTGCCGGAGTCAGATATGGTATAAAGAAGGATAAGGGCAGGGCGATTCGTTACCGATATATCTTGTCTCGCCGCTTTGGTTGGTGACGAGAGAACACATCATCTCGGATAGGGCCTCAACCTCGCCTTCGACCTGGTTGTCGTCTGTCGACATTGCCGACCTGGACTTGTCGTCGATGCGGTGCGTCTCCTTTCCAGGGTCGGGCGACGTCAGGGCGCTATGAGGCGTCGAAGCGTTGCCGTCCTGGCCCGACGTGCCCTGCGAAGGGGACGTCGGGCTGGAGACGGCGGCCAGAGACGCCTGGCGAGTCTTCTCCGTGAGTCTCTTCTCCAATTCGCCGAGATCGGTGGCGCCGTTGTCATCTTGACTGAGCAGACCTGTGCGTGACGGTGTAAGCAAAAGAGAGCGAGCGAGCGAGCGAGCCAGAGCACGAGTGACGGGACGCTCTCACCAGAAAGCTTCAGCAAGTGTTCCATACGACCCAATCGGTTCTCCAGTCCTTCAATGTACTTTGCGCTGCACGGCGCGTCAGCAATCGGTGGTAAAAGAAGAAAGCCGCTTCGAACGATGACCTACCCCTTCGGAGGGCTCCGCTTCTTCTCGACCTGGGTAAAGACGCAGTCGGTCTTGTAGTTTATGCAGTGAGTACAAGCCGGTAGTTTTCCGTCACACTTGATCTTTTTCTTTCGACACATATCGCAAGCCTGAGAATGAGAGGGATCACGGTCAGCGGGAGTCGCAGTCCGGGAGGCGCGAGTAAAACGTGGACACAAAAAAAAAACTTACCCTCGCGATCCTCCGCCGTTTGGCCTCGTTGGAGTCTTCCATCAAAAGGTGGGCATCGGGGAACATGTGAGAGGCGAAGTCGGAAGCCATATGCGGCATGCCTTCATGACCGTAGGGGCCGAAGATCTGTGGCGGCTGGTTCATGACGGGTGGCGGCGCCATGCCAGGAATCTGGAAAGACATGTGGTCCATGGCGAAGGGAAGACGGCGACTAAGGAATCGGCTGAGAGCTGAAGGCGTCGGCCGGCCGTCGCGGAGCTCCGGATGTGAATTTTGTGTGTGTGTGAGTAGAGCCAAGTGGTGGAGGATGATGATGACGAGGATGAGGATTGGAGATGGCGATGACGATATTGGAGGAGAACGGTCGATCTCGTGACGACGCGCGAACAGCGCCGACTATTGGGGATTGCCGAGAGGAGCGGCCGGCTACCGGGATAGTAGACAGAGCCTCTCGTCAAAGATTCGCGGCGATGATGCAAGGCGAAGGAGGGATGGTGAGAAAGTGCCGTGATGGGGGAGGAGAGAAGAAATCGAGACTCGGGACTAGGTTAGAAGAGGAGATGGCCAGATAGAGGAGGGCCGGCGAGGTAGCTGGATACCTGGGTGGCGGTTGCAAGACAGATGACGACGCAGGTACTGATACATCCACACATCCACACATCCAAATTCTCTAGCACTACTAGAGTCTAGCAGTGGGGGATGGGGGCCGGGGGGGGGGGGGGGGGGGGGGGGGGGGGGGGGGGGGGGGGGGGGGGGCGGGGGAGGGGGACCGGCGTCACATGGGAGAGGGGGCCAGTGCACTCACCCCAGCAGATCTATCTACTAGGAGTACCTATCCGTGGACCGCAGAGCCAGGCCCATTCTACAACCCACCTGTAGAATGTTTTATTAGTGCCCAGACGGCAGTCATAGACCTCCTCATAGTATAGTAGTTGTATCCGCACTTCGTAGACATCATAGGAGAGCCACTAACCTACCTCACACCATCCGTAACCTAGTAGTAGGTTAGGCCCCCTGCGTGTATGTATGACGGTTGGGTATAACCGTATAGCCTATCCGTGTAGCCCACCATAGCCTACTATACCAATTACCAAGGCATGTTAGGCAAGACTCTCCTCTCCGAGCCTCAGGCCCTGCCTCTCGTCATCCAAGGACCCGGACCTTAAGGTTCTGGAAGCCCTCCCATCCGGCGTCCTCATTGCCAATGCCCCCTCCTTCTCTGGCCCGCCACTTCACAACCTCTGTGTGTACATACGTGACCAAGCTTTGCTCGAGTGTAACAGCGTCCTCCGTCCCGAGTCCGGAGCGGGCGCGCCCTCGCAGCCGGTTATCACTGACGTTTCGATGCCGGGCTCCTGTCACATCCTGGAAATTACATACATGCATACTACATCTGTATCCGTAGACGATACCATCATTGCCATGATAGCACATTGACGACCGGTCGAGAGCCCTCCTCTATTAACCACCTGCATTATCCGCACATGCTACTGATGCTGGTAGAGGTAGGTAGTAGCACGGATAGTATGCAAACCGCAAAGAATCAAGGAACTTTGGGTGGTACTAGGTTGCGGCCAACAAGGATCGTCTACTCATACTCATACTACCTAACTACCTACTCGCATATATCTCTCCGTCCCATCCTCGCCAAGCCCGCTTCCCCGCACATGAACTGCCAGGGTCCTCTTCGAAAAGGCAACAAGTGAATGATTATGAGAATGCCTTGATGCTTGACGCTAGAGCCCAACTGTGCACCCTCAAGTACCTATCCATAATCCGTGAGGATGCCTACTACTAGGTAGATGCCTAGGAGCAGGACCCTAGGAGCTACTACACTGTACAAACCGTGCTACGTCACCTACGACTATGAGGCTGAGAATGCACTACCAAGGATTTGTCATGTGAGCTTTGCCATAATAACCAATGCGTTCACTACCGTTTCAACCCAGTTTCAATCCCGTCTCAGCAGAGTGTTGCAGGCTCAGGGTATGTTGTTCATGCGGAGGAGGATTTCCTATCCGTATGTACTTGCAGTAGACCTTGACCTACACTTACCTACTAGGTGACCTAACTCTAAGACTGCGAAGTCTACGACCCTTTCTTTCTGATCCCTTACCCTATGACTCTATACCTACCTACCTACCTACTTACCCTTCTCGCCCCCTCCCCCTTCTGTGCAAACAGTGGTCCATCTACGGATACAGACATCGTCACGTCGCAGAATTAAAAAAGAAAAGAAAGAAAATCCCGGGTGGGTGAAAAGCGCCTTTGTATTCAACCACCTGCCGAAAGCCTGTCGGCACAATAACTGCTATCGACAGATCCAAATTTTCATATTCCCTCATGGAACCTCGATCGGTCCCGCGCGTCATCTTGCCCTCCGGGCGAGGACGGAGGATCGGCGAATGGATTCTGCGTGACCGGCGTACGGGCTGGCCCAGAACGCATGATGGGAACGCCACTAACAGGCCGCATTGGCGCACCGAGAGCCAGCGGACGTGAACTGCTGCCGCCCCCCGACTCCAGGGTGTGGGAGCTTTGGTCGTAATCGTCGCTCATCATGGTACCCCGCGGATCCGAGTAGCCGTCGCCGCCGGTCATCAGTACTGGTGGCAGTTTCCGACCGGCGACGCGATAGAAACCCCGCTGTTCGGCTCCGTCTGCCGGCGCGTCTCCGCCGCTGCCTACGAACCGGCTGGCGGGAGCAGGCACCACCGGCCTCTCCACCGCTGCCATCGATTCTCCCCCGCCCGCGATGGTCCTGGGCGCCGTCGAGCCCAGGTGGCCAATTCCAAGCAAGCTGCGGCCGCTGTCTTTGCGCTTCTTGTTGTATTTGAGGGCCAGCATGGCCAGCAGGACGAGAAAGGCAACGCCCGCCACAGACGTCACGACGCCGACAATAATGACACGTTGCCTGGGAGGCAACGCTTCCGGGGGCGCTGCAGCTTTCGTCCCAGCTCCCGCGCCAGTGTTTGGCGAGATGCCTTCGGTAGGAAAAGCAACGGCGGCGCCTCCGTCCGAGCTTGTCTCTGTTGCAGACGACGAAAAGAAATGAGATGTGTCGGAGGGTGATTCGGTATCAAGGGATGTGCTTTCTGAGTCTGCATACTCCGTGACTTCGGTCTCGAAGTCGGTCGTTGTCGTAAGATGGCGTACCGTTGATGATGATGCTTGCGTTACGGTCGAGGTCCATGTCAGAGACGTCGTTTTCGCGAGAACAGACGCTTCAAAAGAAGAGCTCGTAGGTGACGAAGTATTTACAATCGACGGAAGAGACGTAGAATTGAAGAGAGATGAGGAGATGGAGGATAGTGGAGAGGAAGAGATAACGAGCGACGAAGTTGTATTAGGCATAGCTGGCAAGCACTGTCAGCCGCGGTCGCACACCGGGGACGTGAATACAAACCATTAGTTCCATTACGTAGATCGCTCAGAATGACATTTGCAGACGTGGTAGTAGGTGAAGGAGCGGCAGTGGGAGACCAAGACGTCGACGGCTTGATGTCAGCCAGGAGACTGGTTGAGGCAGTGACGGACGTAGGTGTGTAAGAAGAGGTGGCATCCACTACAGGATTCACGCTCGTCTCGGGAACGACGTAGGCGTTGCTGGCAGCCGGGGTGTAGGAAGAGGTTGCGGCAACGGCGTGCGAGTGCGAGTGCGAGTCGACCTCGTCGGCGGCGATCGGGGCTTGCTCCGTGTCTTGCTCGGTGCTCAACGGGTCGGTGACGGTGCGAAGCTCAAGAGCTGGACTCAAGGAATCGTAATCGGCGTCTTGAAGGTCGGAGAAAGGATCGGATGGATGGTGATGAAAGCTGTCATGAGTAGAATCGCGTCGGCGGGAGCTGTCATGATGATGACTGTGCAGAAGGTGCAGTGATTTGGCACGGCCAGTGAGCGAAGATTGCTGCTGGCCGTCCATGGCTGAAGGCCAAAGGTATTCGTGCAGACAAAACAAAAAAAAACAAGGGTAAAAATGTGCAGTAAAGATCGGAAGCGCCTCAGTCGGTTGAGGCGCAGCGGGATGTTGGGGGGGGGAGAGGGCTGACGGAGGGGGGTGGAAATCTTTCTATTTTTCGCGCGTCGTCGTCATCGTGACGGCGGAGATTGGTTCTTTGAGGCGAGATTTCCTAGGGATGACGACGCTTCAGCCACGGCCAGCTGGCAGGCGAAGGTGCGTAGCCGTCATGGCGAATTGACGATGGTTGAAGGGGATGGTGAGAAGAGTACCGAAGACGTGAGGCTGAAGAAAGAAGGGGAGGGAAGAAGCAGAAGAGAAGAAGAACAAGAAGAAGAAGAGAGGAGGAAATTAGTGCATAATTTCGCTTGGTGGGGGGGCGTTCAGGCGGGGGGGTGTGCTCAGTAAGCCAATCAGCGGGGGGGACGGAGCCTGGTCTCAACGCGTGTTTTTTTTTTCAATGGCACCTACGGGCCGTTCCAACAAACAGAAAACGAGCGCACGATTGGCAGAAAAACAAGGAGAAGAAGGAGAAGAAGATGGAGAAGAAGAAGGAGAAGAGAGCTTTGTTGGCTTGGCTCATTCCTGTTATTTTTAGCCGCCGAGGCGTGCGTCGTTTGTAAACCGTGTGTGCGTACATACAAGGCGTGTGTGTGTGTGTGCTCCTACAGACCGTACATACAGTACGGATATGTACTACCTACCTACTGCTGGAGCCTGGCCCCCTGTTCCGACCTGCAAGGTTGTGGAAGGATGAGGGAAGAAAGGTGATCAACATTGATGATGATTGGGATGATGGGGGGGTACGAGAAGGAATGAGAGGCCATTCTTTGCTCGGCCGGCTCTTTGTCGTCGTTATATGTACATCCGTCCTACAGCTACAGACAGACAGACAGACAGACAGACTTTCATCTCATGCTGGAACCAAACTAAACACACGGATCTACGCATAGTACAAATAATTACATACACACATGCATGAGGAGTTGAGGACAAACAAGAACATGAAGATCATGGGGCAGACTCGTCATGCAAGCTGTATCCGTTCAAGTATGCGTTCATTGACATGCACAAGAGTGACAAGACTACGAACACGAGGTGCCGAGGTATGGAGTTAGTGACACCTTGATCACATGATCATGCCTACTTCTGTATCCGTATTACTAACAATTCTAACATCACCGACGCCCTATCTTATCTCGCCGCCCCAACAAACAAACATTCCTCCTCTTCATCAAACCTCACTGACACTCTCACACTCTTCAGATTCCAAACCTCCTTGTCTTACTGGAGTTCACTCTCTCTCACTAACACAAACACGCACACACACGCGCCCACATGCTCACTCCTAACCGCTCACACAACACTCTCCTCTCGCGCCCGTCATGGCCGCACCCCCGCCGCTAGCTCCGCACCCCCGCCGCACCTCCTCCGAGCATCTCCTCCCGATACCGGCCGGCTCCGATCCCCGATCCCGCTCAACCCAGTCTCTGGTCCCCGACAGTGAACCCTACGACGGCCCGCGCCGCCGGCTACTGCTCCTCGTCTACATTCACGGCTTCTACGGAAACGCCCAGTCCTTTCGCTCCTTTCCCGCCCACGTCCACGCCCTGCTGCGGCGTCTCCTCGCCGACTCGCACGTCGTCCACACCAAGATTTATCCGCGCTACAAGACGTACAGAGCCATCGACGTCGCCCGTGATAATCTGAGCGCCTGGCTCGAGCCGCACGAGTCGCCAGACACAGACGTCGTCCTGGTCGGCCATTCCATGGGCGGCTTGCTCGCCGCCGAGGTCGCTCTCATGGTGCGTCCGTCTCGTCCACGCCGACGGCCGACAAGCGCGTTGACCCGCCCAAGCCCGGCCGACACGCCGACACGTTCAAGCACCGTATCCTCGGCACGCTGTCTCTCGACTCACCCTTTCTGGGCCTTCACCCGCGCATCGTCGCCGCCGGCATCTCCAGTCTCTTTCACCCGGCCGAGAATGCCGAGGCCGAGGCCGAGCCACCTCCGGCCCCGCCCGAGACAGACCCGTGCTTTGACCCTCCCTACTGGAATGATGAGCCCTTGAAGGAGCAGCCGTTTCTGAGTCGTGTCATGCACTTCACCTCCAAGCACAAATCCGACGGTTTCTTCAACGCTCTTCGGAACCATGTTGCCTCCCATCTCGAGTTCGGCGGCTGTCTGGCCGACTATCCCGGCCTGATCTCCAGATACGACAGGCTGCGCGCTCTTGAAGACGTGGACGAGATACGCGACGGGTCCGCAAGGGTCCGATTTGTCAACTATTACACCCTTTGCTCCGGCCGGCCCAAGGGCCCAAAACATGATCCGGAGGTCGATGCCGGCCTGTCAGACGTATCTGAAACTGCTCTCGCACACGGTGTGGGTGCCGCTGCTGATGATGGCGACGGGCAAGACGTTACCGTCGAGGAGCAGCAAGCAAGCCAGAAGAGCCCGGCGCCACAGGACACAGAACCGGCGGCGGCCCTTGTACTGACCACTCCGCCGCCTTCTTCCTCGACGAAGAGCAGGGGGTCAAGCGCCGAGGGATCGGGCGACGAGGACGATGGCTTAAACGAGCTTGACGACGCAGACGTCACTCCCGTCCCGGACGAACCAATAAAGCCAGAGCCGCCAGATCTCCAGCAATTCTCCGAGGGCGCGGCGCGCAAAAAGGCGGAAAAGGACGCCAAGCGCGCCCAGCGGTCCTACGAAGAAGCCGTCAAGGATCGCGCCAAGGCCATCCGCCGACGCGACAAGTTGCTCGAGCAGCGACGCAAGGAGGCGAAGCGCGAGACCGAAAAGCAGCAGCGCGAGGCGCAAAAGGCGACGCAACGCCAAGAAAAGGAAGCCCGGGAGGCAGAGAAGAAGGAGAAGAAGAAGGAAGAGGCACGACGGCAGCGGCAGCGGCGGGAGGCTGACTCGACCGATGCGACGACGCCCCCGCCGCGTGGTTCGCGCAAGTTTTGCGCCCTGCCATCGGGAAGACTGGCTTCTGCCTCCGCCTCGGCCTCTGCTTCGTCTTTCGACGGCGACGGCGACCCGACGTGGATAGACGTCTACCTCGAAGGCGTGGACGAGGTGGGTGCTCATTGCGGACTGTTTGTGGCCTCGGCCCCGCATTACGACGCTCTCGTCGGTGATGTGGGTAGTCGTATCGCCGAGTGGGTGAATGAGTATCTATCGGCGAGGGCTGTTTTGGGGGGAGATTTGACGTGATTTCATTTGTTCTCTCTTCTCTTCTCTTCTCTTCTCTCCTCGCTCGAAGGCATCGTGAAAAGAGGCATCGTGAGATGAGTAGGAAAACTGGATGCAGATACAAAATTTCCCAAAAGAAAAAATTCAAAGCAAAAACTCGCTACCCTCTCATGCTGTCAATAAAGATCAACCTCCCTCATATACAAGCGAAGATGCTCCCCCTCACCGCCGGACGCCTTCAAAAGTCCACAGGCCAAGCCAGCATCGTCAGTCCCCATCTGAAGACCAAGATGGTCAAAGGAGACGACACCAAGCCTCACCAAGCGACTGGTAGAAGAATCCCATCCGTCGTGACGGCAGATGAGGGCGGTGGCGGCCGCGGCTTGGTTTTCATCTTGTGCCTGTGTCTGTGTCTGTCGCCAGCCTCGTCCGGAGATGAGGACGAGGACTAGGCGGTGGCTTCGTCGCTTTCTTGGTGAGGATGGCGAGGGGGTTGTTGATTTTGCCCATCGTTGGATGGCGAGACGTGCGTGTGGTGGTAGACCTGGTGCTTCGAGGGTATAATCTTCAGAGGGAGGAAAGGATGAAGTTGAAGAGGAAGAGCGAAGACAAAGATCGGTGCAAAAGGTATAAAGACGAAGGAAGGAAATAGCATCGCCCTTGCGAACGAGGGCATCCCCGTCAATCTCCCATGAGAGGACGGCGCCGGTGACGAGACCGATCGACATCTCCATCCCAGGCGGAGCGCAGACACCATCCTGCACGACACCACCACCGCCGCCGCCAACGACAAGGCTAAAGTTGAATCCCCGGCCTTGACCCGGATCCAAGGTCCAGGAAAGCCACGTCCAAGATGGGAAGGATTCCAACGCGTCCGGGAGGAGACGACAGGATGACGACGACAGTGGTGATGATGATGGTGGTGGTGGTGATGATGATGATGATGATATGCAGGCAGTACGGTCCGGCATCCATCCCAGTGCAACGGCCAACCTATCCGTCTGGCTGACGACGCCGACGACGACATTGACGAAAGCATCCGGGTGAAAGAGCGGCAAACCGAGCAAGTGCTGAACAGGCCTCGTCCCATCCCGAGACCAAGCCCTCAACACACCAGAAAACGCATCCAACCTATCCGCCACCCTCCCCACCCTCCTCTCCATGAAGGCCCCGATATGCGCACAAAGCCTCCTCCCCGGATCGTCAAGATCGGGAAAGACGCGACCGAGATCGACGGAAGGGACGAGATCCAATGGCAAGGCGACGCTCTCGACGCAATGCAGAGCCCTACACTGGAAATAAGCCTGGCCGCGACAGAGAACGAGCCTCCTTCGTGATAGGAGTCCCTCCTGGAGCGTCCAGGCGCGACTCGCCCAGGGGGAGGCCGCGGTGTCGAGATCGGGTCGTAGGAGCGTCGTCGTGTAAAGGCCCGTCTCCGTCTTGAGCGAGAGCTGGGCGTCGCGCGGGACGCTGACGCCGGAGAGACCCTGGTGCCTGCTCGAGCCGGAGGCGGCGATGATGGTCAGCGAGGCGGAGGAGAGGATTTCGTCCATGAGCCTTGTTTGTCTTCTTCGCTCGTCGGCTGCGAGGGGGGTCAGGCAGAAGCGGTCGATCCAGAGGTAGCGCATCCCCAGCGACGTCGTCAGCGTCATGGCGTCGGCGAAGACGGCCGGTATAGCGTCGGGTAGCCGGTTTTTTTCTTCTCCCTCGACGGAGAAGATGTCATCGTTGTTATTGTCGTCGTCGTCAGCCCCATCATCTCCCCAGACGTAGCTGAGGGTAACGTATTCGCAATCATCGCCATCGTCAAGACCAAGGAGATCATCAGCGCAAACGAGCCTCCTCTCAACGCAGTCAATCAGTCGCAACCCCGACACCAGCGCCTCGCCCAACCGTCGCCGACACGTCGCCGAATGCGCCTCGCGACAATGGTTCATCCAACCCTTGATGAGAGAAACGTCGAGCAAGCGCGGCACGATCCTACCACGCAGTCGGCGCCCCTCACCAACATCATCCGCCTTGACGATGAAGCCCCGAGGCAGAGCACGGTTTCGCGTCACCACCTCAGCCAGGACGCACCGCGCCATCTCATGCTTCTCGCTCAAACCAGCCAGCCTCTCAAAGGCGAGCCTCATCCGCAGGTAGGGAGTAAACTTGCCGCCGAGTCCAGCGGCAGCGGCATCCGGTCCGAGCATGGCGCGAAAGAAGAGGCAAAACGGACAGTTTGTTGTTGTCGTCGTAGTCGTCTTCGTCGTCGTCATCGTCAACGGCTGAAGAACATGCGACAACGGGATCCAAGCCCGCGGCTGTCCAGCCTTCCAGTCAAGGACGCGCGGGAAATCGAGAGCAGCGCAACGCGCGCAGAGCTCCGAACAACCGTCGACCACGATGCACCCCGTTGTCGTCGCGCCGTCGCCTCCTCCTCCTTCTCCGCCCATGTCTCCGGTCACCGACGGCCTCGGCGGCAACTGATGCACCTCCGGTAGAGCCGACGCGGTAGACCGCCGACGCAAGCCGGGCTCCGACTCCGGCCGCCGCGTCGGCAGCAACAGCATCTTGGACAATTTGCGACGCATCGCCTCCCCCACGATTTGCGCTTGCTCAGACCATGGCGCGCCTTTGAAGTGATATTGATGTGATTGAAATCTTTCTCTTTTCTGTTCTTGCTTATTGTTGTTTTCTCTCTCTCTCTCTCTCTCTCTCTCTATACCTATCGTTCCCACCAGCGCGCCTCTTAGGAATGGATCGTGGACGCAGCTCGGTGAAACATTCGAACCAAGAAGAGTAAAGGTTGGAGGAACGGTATATAGGTAGTATGAAGAGAAATGAGTAGTAGTTCGCGAAGAAGACGAAGAAGGGGGGGGAAGAGGAAGAAAATATGCAAGAAAAAAAAAGAAGCAGGGATGGATGCAATCAATCTATATCCGTACTCTGCATTGTATTGTATCCGTTATCCGTATAATCCGTTGATGAAGTATAATAGACGGACGAACAGGCTACAGATACAGATACAGATATACAAGGAGAGACACGAAGAGAGAGAGAGAGAAACAAGGAGACAGAAGGGAAATATACATAAAAAAAAGAAATGATAAAGGGAAGGGGGAAAAAAAAACAACAACCCTGCGACTTATATTGACTCGTGCGAAAATAATAAGGGGAAGGGAAGGGTAGCTGACAGCAGATACCTACCTACTACCTACAATCATCGCATTGAGCGCCAAGAGGCTTCGGGCCCCCCCTTTTCCCCCCCCCCGCCGTCCGACTACACCTGAGACATGGCGTCCCACCAAAGATGCTCAGATGCACGACAACGTCTGGTCGGGCCGCATTCTGCCCACGATACCCGTGCTGGCCTCGGCTCCGGACACGCAAGGCCCTCGAGCCACGATCTGCACCGCGTTAGAACCATGTCGACCATCAGGAAGAAACAGATTTCTCACCTCTCCCTCCACCACAGTGTCCGTCGTCTTATAGCTGCCCTTATCCCGGAAAAACACCTCGACGCTCGTCGGCGGTGCCCCGAAGTGAGTGCCGCCGTCGACCCTGTAGTCGAACAGCGACGTCTGACTGACAGCTCCGGCCACGCGGGCGGCCGAAAGCGCATACACCACCCGCGCCCCGGTCATGATGCGCACGTCCGACAGCATCGCCGACGAAAGCCGTGGCATCCCCGTCCCGGCTCTCTCCGCCGCGTAGATGAGCCGGAGCTTGCCTGGCGTCGTGCCGATGGCTGGCCGAGGCGAAAAGACGGACAGCACGTTGGCCGGAGCGAAGACGCCCTGGCCCGCCAGCGTGCGTGTCGACATGGCGTGCGACACCTTACCCAGCCCGGACCCGACCCTGACGACCGACTCCTTATGCAGGCCCACCAGCGTCGCCGGTCCGACCACCACCACCGTCGGCGCGATGCCCTTCGTCGCGAGCAAAAGGTCCGCCGCCGGCCCGGCCACCGAGTTCAGGGCCAGCGACGCGTTCGAGTAGAGGGCCGCCAGGGTGAGCACCAGCGTGTAAACGTTGGTCAACGAGTCGACCGGTAGGAAGAGGTCCCACGGCCCCAGCCTATCCCTGGCAGGGATGCCCGCCAGCTGGCCGGCGATGCCCGAGACGAGATTTGCCTGCGTGAAGCGGATCATGTCCCCTTGCCAAAACATCACCACATCCTGCGGACTGCGGTCGTCACTCAATTTAGCCGCCACCTCACCGCTGTCCGAGCCTTCCTTGACCAGGCTCTGCCACGTCGCCACGTTGACGCTTCCATCGATGCCCTCGCTCCAGTCCATGTGGCTGTTTCCCTCGTCCAAGACCCAGACAAGCTGCCTAAGCGACGGGTAGGCTTGCATCACGGCGGCGAGAGAAAAGGTGCCGGGCGCAGCCACGAGTGTGTCGACGGCCGAACGTCTCAGCATAGAGATGAGCTCGTCCTCCGACACGTTAAAGGGCATCAAAATAGCCGTCAGGTTCGGTTGAAAGCTGCAGGCCAGTAGAGTCGCCAGCAGCTCGACCGAGTTGGGCAGGTAGATGGCCACCTTGATGCCGCCATGGTCTGCAATGTGTCGGCCGATGATGTTGATCTGCCTCGTCACGTCCTCTAATATGAAGCGCCAGTCAGCCTTGTTTTGGCCCCTCCCTCTCTCCACACACACCCGGACTCGTAGGTAGTTACTAGCAAGAACCAGCACTCACTCAGTCCGTGCTCAACCACCTTTTCGGAGCCCATAACGGTGAGAAGGCGGCCCTTGGCACCGTCTTCTCCACCGGAAACGGCCCGACGCCAGACGTCTCCAAGGTGTCCGTCTCGGCCACGGCTCCAGCGCGGCGCCCCGTCTTCCTTGACGTTGAGCCCGCTACTCAGTGGCAAGCCGTGCGGCGCCGACTGGCTGCGATAGACGGCGCTCTCGCCCTCATGCCGCACCGCCGAAGCGACAGACTGCCGGGCTAGCAACAGCGGGTGAACGTCCGGTTCGCGAGACGTCATGATGCGGTAGCTGATCACAATCACCAGCGCCGTCATTAGCCCGGTCGTGTAGCCATTCCACTGGCCAAACAACCAGGCCAGGCCGTTGTCGATGCTGTCCAGGATGCCCATTTTTCTGAAGATGCGACTCCGTCGGTCGTGTGTCTAACAGAGTACGGATCACGTTGGTGAGGGTTGCGAGGAGGAGCTGTTGTTGCACCGCTTTGGTTCGATTAGCCGAGGTAACTCCTCCCCGCCTCTTCACCTCCATCAGTCATCATTAGTAGGTATCATCACTTCCGTCTCACCGTTCTCACGTCATAATCGCCCACGGCCTTGACGACTCGCCTTCGGACTTGACGACCGGCTTCATTTACACGCACGGTAACATAAGAAAATCAACTCTCTTTTTTTTTATGCTGGACTTTCTCAGTCCGCTCTGGATCCCTATCTACCTGTTCTGGACCACGGGAACAGACGGCGCGCCGCCATCGCAACCCTCATCCCATCCATCCTGTCCCCTGACTCCTGAGACAGACCCTCCGGGAGGGGCAAGAGGCATAAATGGGTGCGTAACACCCCCCTCCGGTCCCCCCGGCCATGCGCATTACAGCCTCCCAAGAGCGAGAGCTCTTAGACACGGCCGTCCAACTCAAAAATCCATGCCCTGTATCGACCGACCTCGTCCATGCTCAGAATCAAATGGGAAAAGCCGATCCTGCGACCACCTTTCCTCCGCTCTCATCCGACTCTGCCCGATGAAGAGCCTGCTGCGCGTTTCTTTTCCGACCAGAGAACCGAGAAAATCCACTTTTGTCTATATATCTGCACGGCGACGACGACCCTCTATCGTGAAAGCGAGAAAAATGCCCTGAGTGAGGATCTAGAGACCCCCGAGTTAGACGGCAGAAACATGAGAAGAACTTTTCCTTGCCCAGATCGAACAGATCCGAACCGGCGAGACACCGTGTCGAGTTCCTCACGTCTCTCGGGCTAAAGGGTATCAATCGAGGAGAGTCGAAATCAAAAGAAAATGCAATCTATCGGATGCGTCGTCAATGCCTCGTGACCGATGATGCCTGTGGCGAAGCGTGGCATTCGCCCCTTTTCGCAGACCATGATCGCCGCCGTATCGTCGAAATAAAAGCAGTCAAAATAAAGAAGGAGAAAAACAAAGAAAGGAAGAATATAAGAAATTGCGAATAGCGAAAAATGCACCGAGGTAAACGATTCGCGTCCAGGGCGCCCAGAAGTTGTCGGGTCGTTGCTCAAATTAGATCGTGACCGACGAGCGCACAACTCCTCGTGTGAAGGGGGATTACCACCACGAAGAGGCGCCGGGGCCGCCCGGGTTGCCGTAGCCGCCGCCGCCACCGTAGGCACCACCGCCGCCTCCGCCGTAGCCGCCGCCGCCGCCACCGCCGTAGCCGCCGGAGCCTCCCTGAGGACCGCCAAAGCCGCCGCCGCCGTAGCCGCCGCCGTGGGGCGCTCCGCCGTAGCCGCCACCGCCACCGCCGCCGCCGTACTTGCGGAAGTCGCGGTTGCCACCGCCACGACCACCACCGCCTCGGGGACGGCCGCCGCGGCCACCGCCACCGCCAAAGGACGACTCGCGGGCAATGGCCTCGAGGAAGGCGGGGATCTCCTGGTTGGCCTCCTTCAGTAGGTCCATGAGTTCACGGACGACACCACGGTTTCCGCGGTTGAAAAAGGCAGTGGCCAAGCCCGTGTTTCCAGCGCGGCCCGTACGACCAATTCGATGGACGTAATCGTCAATATCCGTCGGCAGGTCGTAGTTGATGACGTGAGTGACGTTTGGAATGTCCAAGCCTCGAGCGGCGACGGCCGTGGCGACCATGATGGGGCAACGTCCGTTGCGAAAATACTCCAGAGCGCGCTCGCGCTCACGCTGGGTGCGATCGCCATGAATAGATGTGGCGGGGAAATTCTGGTTAATGAGGAAGTCAGACAGGGAGTCCGCCATGCGCTTCGTCTCGACGAAGATGAGAGTCAAGCCACCGGCATGGGTATGCAGGATGTCGAGAAGAACGGAGCGCTTGTCGACGTCCTCGACAAACTCGACTTTCTGGGTGATGTTTTCCGAGGTGGACCCGACACGTCCGACAGAGAGAAAGACGTAGTCTTTGAGGAAATCCCTGGCCAGCATCTGGATGTCGCGGGGAAACGTGGCCGAGAACATGAGCGTCTGGCGGTCAGCGACCGTTGGCATGTCCTCGCACATGACAATGCGGCGGATCTGGGGCTCGAAACCCATGTCGAGCATGCGGTCGGCCTCGTCGAGGACGAGATACTTGATGTTGGCGAGGGAGATGCGGCCTCGCTCTATGAGGTCCACCAGTCTGCCGGGCGTCGCAACAAGCAAGTCGCAGCCGCGCTCAATCTGACGAAGCTGGGTTCCGATGTCGGCACCGCCGTACACGACGCACGGGCGGACCCAAGAACGATAGGCAAACTTACGCGACTCGTCGTAAATCTGCGAGACGAGCTCACGGGTAGGCGCAAGGATCAGCGACGTCGGATAGGCCTTACGTTGACGTCCAAACTGGCCGCCGGCGTTGGCCGGAGCCGGACTCGGACCGTTGATGAAGGCCTGAGATAGGATCGGGAAGAGAAAACCACCCGTCTTGCCAGAGCCAGTCTGAGCGCAGGCCATGAGGTCGCGACCTCCCATGACGATGGGGATCGAATACTTCTGGACCGGTGTCGGAACCTTGTAGTGAGCAAGCTCGATGTTGGCACAGAGGTGCTCGTCCAGGGGAGGGTTGGTGAACTGGTGAACGGGTTCGGGGACGTCATGACCAGAGGCCTCGACAGGAATGTCGTCGTACTTTTCAAAGTTGATGCCCGTGTGCTGCTTGGACGGGTCATCGATGGTGCCGAAAAGATCGCGCTCAAGTCGCGGGTTCGACGGGCCGGGGATGTGCTTTCCATCTCGCCACTGACCATCGCCGGAGCCGCGAGCAGCGTAGCTACCGCCGCCGCCGCCGCCGCCGCCTCCGTGACCCTCATAGCCACCTCCAGAGTAGCCACTTCGGTTACCCCATCCGCCACGACGATTATTCTGGAAGGCAGGCGGAGCCTCCGCTCCGTTGGACCAGTTGCCTTGGGGAGGGGGAGCAGCGAAGCCCGGGCTGCAAGTACGATAATTAGCATGTGAGCGACGGACGGGTAAACATGAAGACTTACTTGGCCCAGGCACTGTTGCCGAGCCCGTTCATGACAGGATTGCCGTTGGGCGGCGCGCCATTCATGCCGCCGTTCATAGGGGCGGGAGGAGGGCCGGAAGGGCGGTTTCGCATGTGAGGTGGTATGTAGGATCGACGAGGCGGTTGACCGCCTGCATCGGGGCCAATAGCGAGGCCGCCCATGTTGAGTTGATCCGCCATTTTGCAAAAAATTTTCAAGTGCGAAATTTGGTTGCTGGTCGAGAGAAAAGGGTTATCGTGGTTTGAAGGCAGGGCCTAGGTGCAGGGTTGATTCTCGTCGGAGGGAAGAAAAAAAGACACCCTTTTGTGACGAAAGAGGGTTTGGCAATAGCCCACCGTCCACACGATAGAGACAGAAGACCAAGTCGCGAACGAAAGAAGGGAAGGGAAAAAAAAAGCTGACGGATCGTGAAAGAATCTCACGAAGAAGAAAAATTAGAACACCCGCGAAATGCTTTTAACCTCCTCGAAGAACCACGCAGAATCTTCAAAGGAAAAAGAGGCCCAAGGAAAAGACGAAATGCGTCTTCACAGACGATGCTTTTTGGAGAGGGAGATGAAGAGGGATTTGTGAAAAGGGGGGAGGAGGAGAGGTGGCGAAACGAAGCCGAAGAGAAAAAACAGGAAGGGGGAGAGAAAAAAAAAAGAGGGATGAATGCAGCTTGGCGAGGCGGAAGATAGTAGAAGGGAAAGTGGCTGAGTGAGGCTAGTGCAGGCGTAAGATTTTTTTTTTTCTCTCAATTTTTTTTCGTTGGGTACTCCGTACTCCGTGCCTTCCCTTTCTAATCCTCACAGTGGGTGGATGTGTGCTGGGTGGATGTGTGCTGGATGTGTGCTAGAAAGGGCAGGCTTGCTGTGGTAGCGAAAGTGTAGCTATACTTCTGTGGCGGCTATTGATTCGCCTGATCTAGCCCGGCTTCATCACCCTGCTGAGGTCGATATACGTAGAAGTACACATAAGCGCCGCCAATTTCTCTTGTGGCCTCCTCCGACCGCGGCCCACAAACCCCCAAACCACTGAACGGACTTTCGTCCTGACCGACACTGTGCCGACCTTGCAGGAAACGCCGACGACAAGATGACCACCTTCTACTGGCACATACATATTACTCACAAACACGACACGCAGACAGACTACGGATACAATCGCAATACATGCAGGTTACAGCGGCGCATGAGACGCGTCTTGGGAGGCTCCTCGACTAACTGGAAGCCCCCACGCCTGCTGATTCCCATTCCCGTGTAGCAGCAGGGTATTTGTCAGGTACTTTTCTCACGCAATCCAAGATCAGTGGGTGGCCTTTCTCTGTTGCCCAGTGACCTTTCGGGGTTATCATCATCATCATCATCCTCTTCGTTTCGCCTAATGTCATCACACAGTGCTGTCTGAAGCTGCTGTGGGCGTTCAAGTAGGTAGTAGGTATCCGTAGTAGGTAGGCAGGCAGAAGGGAGCCCCGATATAAGCGGCGAAAACAAGTTGTCTCGTGAAGCAACTCTAAAAGAAGAAGGCCAGCTGAATGTTATATGTTTAGACACAGTAGGGACGGATCTTACTTTGTGGCGAGAGCGCATTTTAGACACTGACGAGGCCCTGGACTGGACTCCTTGGAGTCAACTGGTGCGCATATCGAGCGGTAAGAGGCTACGCTACGGATACAGGAGTGCAGGGGAAAACACACACACAGTACGTCGACCCTACGAACGGGCCTCGCAAGAGAAAGAAAATTGCTCAGACGCGCGTTTCGGTCACAGACTAGCAACTTGCATCCGTACACCTACTTCTTTCTACGTTTGCTTGTGTAGACAGACCTATTTGTCCGCTTGGAACAGGCGGCCGACGAAGTTTGTCTGAGTTTCCCTGCAGAGCTTTTTTTCAATTTCGATATGATCTTAACGCCCGCCTTCGTAGCTGCGAGGGGCGTGAATGGAAAATGAGGCACGGAAAAAAAAAAGGGGGTGAAGGTCCCTGCGCGGGTCCCTGACACACTGTATTTGCGATAGATCCTCATACAGTATAGTAATACATATGGATGTGCCAATAACTCAGGAAACAGCTCGTCGAGGCAATAATAGCAGTAAGACGGACGGATAATCAGTCGTCGACTTGCAAAAGTTAGGGCATTTCCTCGTTCGAAAAAAAGATGCGGCATCTCCAATATCTACAGCCTACAGGTGTCTACATATATGTTTTCGAGCTTGGACTGGGAGACCGACGCATGAAGTGATGAAGTCCTAGCTCGATCACCATGCGTTAACTCCAACTCCATTGCTTCGGAAACCCCCTTGAAGACCTCACCTCTATAGGGTAGGGAAATCTACAACTCAAAGCCGTCAACTCTTCGTAAACGCCGACAAGAGCAGAACAGGCGCTGCTATCTAACAAGAACAGCTCGAACCACACCCCCCCTGATATGCCTGAGGCAGATTTCCGCATACCGCGGCCGGACAGAGCTGGCAAGAGTCTGATGTTGGCAACTATGTGTAGGTAGGCAGGCTAATTACAACCCGTGACCGACTCTGAACGTCATCCGAGTTGCCCCGACGCCAAACAAGTCAACATATCCCCAAGTCCGACGATGCCGTCCGTGGAAGGCCAGTCCACGGCGATAAAGCACCAGGCGTTTTTTCATGCGCTCTTCACCACGCGGTCGTCGTCAAACTCGATATCCACGATACCATCCACCTTGATCGCCTTGACCACCATGCCCTTGAAGTCAACAGGCATTCGTCTCTTCAACTCGTCGACACACATGTTCAAAATCTTTAGTCCCTGCGGAAGAGTAATGTCCGGATGATGGTGCTTGTCAAGAATAGACAGGCAGTAGTACCTTGTCACGAACAACATCAGCCAAACGTCATCTCGGCGGGAGACAGAAAGAAGAAACACGCACTGCGCATAACCGTGAGCAGCGTACGGCAGCTCGGCCAAAGACGCCAGGTAGTCGAGCCAGTAGAGCGACGGCTTGCCCGAGACGGGGTCGACGCCGCCGATCAGGAGGTTAACGTAGTAAGGGCGCCGCGACCGCAAACTCGACGCCAGCTGTCCGCGCACGAAATGCGTCAAGCCCGAAGGCGAAAGCTCCGTCTCGTTGCGCATCGAGTAAAGCTGAGCGTTCCGTTGGATATACTCGGCGAATTGCACTGCCGGCCACCTCGTCAGACCCGTCCATTTTCTTCAAGTGTTGTCAAAGAACCGCGTCGTAGTACCTGTGTCCCCGGCCTCGCCCGAAAAAGCCAGAAGCGTGTGCTTATTCAGAGCCCGCGTCTTGTCGTCTGAGGCTTTGAGAATCGTGGCGCCTCGCATTGCCGCCTTGGAGGCGGCGATGAGGGTAAAGTCCTTGCCCGTGATGCCCAGTAGCACCTCCCTGGAGGTATGGACAATTAGCTCGACGTCTCGCAGAAATCGGAAATTTTGTAAGACTCACATGTTCACGGCTCTCTCTTTTAGTCGAGAAGTGGTTGAGGAGACAGGGAGAGGCTGCAGCTTGCAAGCCTCCAGGACATAAAGGCAGGTCAAGGTGATGAGAGCTGTTGCAGCTCTAGGCTCCAGATTGCTGTACGTCACGGAGCCACTATTTCCCGGGTGTGGCCGCCGGCAAGGAACGCGCCGACTTTAATCCGTCGCGACCTTTTTTTTTTTCTCTTTCCTCTCCCACTGATAGCGATCAACACCGAGAGAGTATCGCCTCTAGAAAAGGCATTGCCTGGCTTTGAGGAGTCACCATGTCGTCCTTCTTCACAGTCCCCGGCTCCCAGAAGAAGCGTAAACGACCCTCGATACCAGATGGACCGAAAAAGAAAATCGCCTCTTCCACAGCGACGAGGAAGTCCACGATCAAGCCGTCAGCAAAGCGAGTCCAACAACATGAGAAGAATAAGAGCAACAACCACAACAGGAAGAAGCAGCGTCCTGAACCCGAGTCAGATTCAGACTCAGACGATCTCTCTTCAGAAAATAGTGCGAACGAAAGTGACGCATCCGCAAATAATCGATCAGACGAGGAGGACGACGAGGAGGATGCAGACGACGACGAAGCCGAAACGGCTGCCGAGAAGAGGTTGCGGCTGGCAGAGCGTTACCTGGAAAACGTCAAGCAAGACGTCGACGAGATAGGCTTCGACGCAGCCGAGATAGACCGTGACTTGATAGCCGAAAGACTCCAAGAAGACGTGGCCGAGACCAAGGGCCGGCTGTACCGTCGACTTGCCTCGGAGCTCGCCTTCGACAAGGCATCGCAGACCTTCTTCCGCAGCAACACCAACGCCATGACTTCAGTCGCAGTGTGCCCTCCCTACTTCTACACCACCACCAAGGATCTCTACCTCCACAAGTGGAGGGCTCAGGACTTGCCCCGGGATCAATACCCGCAAACCACCAAGCGCAAGCCCAAGAAGCCGCCGGCCCCCCCGAGGAAAAGACCCGAGCTCCTCTGTTGGGTCCGTGGCAACGCGGCCAAGGAGAAGGAGAAATCCTACCAGAGACACGTCGGCCGCATCCTGACCGTCGCCGCCTCGCCGGATGGCAAATACGTCGTCACAGGCGGCGAGGACCGCAGACTGATCGTCTACGACGCCGCGTCGCTCAAGCCGATCAAGGTCATGACGCACCATCGCGACGCCGTCACCGGTCTAGCCTTCCGCCGCGGCACAAACCAGCTCTACTCCTCTTCCAAGGACCGCACCGTCAAGGTCTGGAGCCTGGACGAGCTGGCCTACATCGAGACGCTCTTCGGCCACCAAGATCAGGTCGTCGACGTCGACGCGCTCGCCCAGGAACGCTGCGTCAGCGTCGGCGCCCGCGACCGCACCGCCCGCCTCTGGAAGGTCATCGAGGAGACCCAGCTCGTCTTCCGCGGCGGCGCCGTAGACAAGAGACCGCCCCCACCCGGCGTCGACCCCCGCTCCCTCCTACACGAGGGCAGCATGGACCGCATCGCCATGATCGACGACGACCTCTTCGTCACCGGCAGCGACAACGGCGCCATCTCCCTCTGGAGCGTCCAGAAGAAGAAGCCGGTCTACATCGAGCCCATCGCCCACGGCATCGACGCGCCCCTCGACCCCTACAAGGCCTCGGCCGAGAAGGTCCCCGGCCCGAAGGCGGTGCCCGCCCCGACGCCGCGCTGCATCACGGCGCTGAGGACGATACCTTACTCCGACGTCATCCTCAGCGGAAGCTGGGACGGTCACATCCGCGTCTGGAAGGTGACCGACGACAAGAAGAAGATTGAACCCCTTGCCATACTAGGCGGCCACCGCCGACACGACGACGACGACGACGACGACGATAACGCCGACGAAGACGCCAGTAAAAAGAAAGACGATCACAGCCGTTCCATCCCAGGCATCATAAACGACATCGCCGTCTTCGAGCGCGGCGACCGCGGCCGCGACGGCCTGTGCGTCGTCGCCGTCGTCGCCCGCGAGCACCGCCTCGGTCGATGGACCGTTCACCGCGGCGCCCGCAGCGGCGGCTTCATCTTTGAAGTTCCCCGGGTCGTCGCCGCGTCGGTGAACGGGGTGTGCGAAGATGAGCAGGGAGAGAAAGAGGAGGATGAGGATGAGACGAAGTCATAGCTCAGTTCGCGTCACTTTCAATGGCACAAAAGGGGTGTTTGAAAGGGTGAGAAGCCAAATCATTACAATACGGACCCAACGCGGCCATGGTAGAATTCGATCTATGATTGTAGACAACCTACGGATAGACTTATGTTTGCTTTCCCTCCGCCCCCTTTCCATACCGTAAAGTACCTATACGCTGTTCATGCAAGCAAACTCTCCTCCCAACTCCGATGGCATCAGGCCCTTCTTTCTATCGTGTCACTCGCCCTATGCGCATCCCATGCATACACACAGATAGAAAGGTACACCTACCTGATAGGTCATGGCCCCCTTGCCACGTTACCCAGGTACAGAGCTCTCTTTAAAATACTAAAGAATGAGCAAGTGACTGACTGGCTGTGAGGGAAGAATAAAGAAAGCCAGAAACCAACAAAGGATCCAAAGGAGAAATAGACCCCCCCCCCCCCGTCTCCAGCTCCGATGCCATCGAAGATGAGCTGAACGAGCATAACTACTGCAACTACCGCATACGTCCCGCCAAGGACGTTCATGTCAAGTCCACGGTGCGATCGATGCCGCCGTATGTGGCCCGCGATCCAAGTAACAGGGACGCTGCGGTCGGGCGAGGCTGCTGTGCGGGCACCCCAGGCCCAGACGGCGTGATCTTGGTCCCCTGGTCCTTATCCAGAGAAGAGGGACTGGCCATCTCGATGGATGGCACTAGCCTCGAAGCGTCGTCACCGCGGATCGTCATTGGCGAGGAGCTCGAGAGGGTGCTTATAAGGGGCAGCGGCGCCTCGGTCAGCGTAAAGCGCTTCACGCCCTGGACGGCTTCCCTGACGACTGTTGAATCTGTAGCGACGCTAGCCTCCCCTTTCTGGTGTCGGTCGCCAGGTGATGTTCGTGCCGAGCGGTGAATATGCTTCTCGGTGCTTGTGCTGTTGCTAGAATCGGAATCGCTCAGTGCCTCGACGTACTTGAACTTGCTTTCCAGTCGCGTGTCGTCATGCACCACACATGGCGAGCTTTCTGATCCGCTTCTCCGCATCGACTTCGGAGGAGCCAGCTGGATGGCCGTCCCGGTCCCCGTGTCCGTATCGGAGGAGGAAGTGTCGACACATGCCGAGGCAGAAGCCGCTGCTGACCCGGTGGCGGCGACCCGCTTCTTCCCCTGCGCGGCTTTTCTGCTCGGCGATGATTTTTGCTTCTGCGCCTTCTCCCTGATCAAACGGTCCTTTTGCTGTTGCTGGAGATCGAAGAGCAATTCCCGGATCCTGGTTCGAAGTTTCCAAGGCTGCATCTCCCAACCGAGATCTTCCTTTTGAAGCAACTTGCGGGCATTTCCGTCGGGATCTTTGAGAAATTCTTCAACGTAGCCGAGGACGAAGAGACCACAGTCGCAAAAGTTGTTCTGCATCGGAACGTCTTTGGCTTTCATCCCGTTAGGCATCAGAGCCAACTCGGCGTTCTTCTTGTCCTTGGCCTCCTCGATGAGATATTCTTTGAGGGCTTTAGTGGTGGACGAGTGCTGAGAGCCGAGAGAATCGAGTGTGATGATTTTGGGTTGCCACAGGTTCGACTTTGGGGTCGTTCCATTCGACGGCTTCGCTGCGGCTGTCATCGTGCATTCGCTCGCCACAGATGAATCGATAGGCTCCTCTGGCACTTCAATCACCTCAACGCCGTCCTCGGCCGGGATGCCGGACAGGGTATATGGCACGTTGCAGATGATTGCCAAATACCAGTGAGCGTGCTCGTTGACCGGGACGATGATGTAGTCGTATGAAAAGAGATCGAATTTGGCGGTCCATGCCTTGACGCCATCGTAGTTGATTTTCCCACGCGTCGACCTCAGCTTTTCGAAGAAGAAGGTGCTAAATATGTAGACCTTTTTCCGGAGCTCTGGCTTTTCAGCCTCGAGGTTGATCTCCAGATGTCGCAGGTAAAAGCTGATGAGGTTGTCGTTGAGGAACTCGCCCTCGTCCAGCCTAGGGATATCATCGTCGTCCACCGTCGTCCTGTTTTTCCCCGTCGCTGGATACATGAGCGATCTTTCCCAGCGCTCTCGCCACGTCGGATTCTGCTTGGTCCACCGTTCGATTTTGGGACTGACCACGGTAGGCGTGAGCAGTGAATTGGTAGCCGCGGATAGTGAATTCCTCGTCTGGCGGAACCGCGTCGCCATGTTCGCTGGGCGCACTACCTCTGGCTTGCCAGGGGGGGCGATGATTTTCTCCTCGGTTGTCCGTGGGGCGGCAGACTGCAGTTTGTCGATAAGCCGCTGAACCTTGGGCGTAATTCTGGTCGCAGACCAAGGTGTCTTCTCATCGTCTTCGGGTTCGCATGACTGGGTCGGCTCGCTAGCTTGTACGCTTTTGTGAGCATACTCTTTGACCTTTTCGAAGTTCCTCTCGAAGATTTTGTCGACATCGACATCATAGTGTCTCGAGGTTCATCAGCATTCGGCAAGAAGATGGAATGCTGTCTGCCGTCGGCTTTCGCCACTCACCCAGGAATCTCAACCTTGCTGAGGGCAATCAAGGAGAGGAAAGTGTTGCAGTCTTGGACGGTATCGAGTTCGAGGAACAGCTTGCCATTAGGGTGACAGAAGATTAGACGGCGGTCAGAATGTTTTAGATTCTTGATGGCCTCGATGTCGATACGAAGCCAGCCGAGTCCTTCTTGATCGCAATTCTCCGGCACAAGAACCGATTTCGGCTCGATTCTTGCTGAGATTTGACGACACAGTAAACGCACTGGCGACTGGCCTTGTTCCCTTTCGCAGAATTTCTTATTAAGTACGGCCCTTCTCACGCCGATGGCAGTCTGCTCCTGTGGCACCGCAGCCAGTGTCTTCTTGAAAGAAGTAGGCGCTATGTCGCCCCTCGTCGCAGCCTGCCGTGGCGTGTCAACAACCTTGTTAAAATTTGTCTGCCTTTTCTGCTTGGGACTGGCAAGTGTCAGCTCATCCTCCGACTCAGAAGCCTTTCTAGCAGGGCGCGCCGGTCCCTGAGACTTGGATGAAGTCTTTGTTGTCTTCCCCGACCTCGTGAACAAGCGCGAATACGAGAGCACATCGGAGACGACGTTGGCCGGCGGCGGATCGATGGCCAAGACGTCAGGGCTTCCACCGGCGGACTTTTTTCGGTCATCTGAGCCGGGCGAGATAGAGACATGAGCGGCCTCCTTGCCGCTACGGCTACGGCGTAGTCGCTTCTTGCCGGAGCTACTTTTGAACTTGGACTGCGGAAGGCTGGTTTTCAGGCTCGGCGACCTCGTTCCGACACTGGTCTTGCTTTTGAAGTGGTCGTGTGGGCTGGAGTGATCTGAGAGTTCACCATCTCCGTGACTAGGCTGCGAGAAATAGTGACTGGTAGTGGTCGAGGGCGTCACTTTTTGGCGCTTCGGGGGCCGCGGATAGCTGCTAGGGCCGGCAACTGAAGGCTGATCCAAGGTACTGAAAGGAAGATTCTGCGCATTCAGAATTTTCTTGGTCCACGGTTAGTGACGCTGAGCAAGCGACAAGGGGAAAAAAAACGGTCGACATACCAGTCTGTTACTTCCCCTACTCATATTCGCCATAGGAGTCCTGCAAGAAGCGCATCAGCGAAAGATGCTTCTGAGAGCAACACTGGTTAGGCACTGACCCATAGTCCGGAAAAGAATGGTGTCGATTGGACCAGTAACGTTTCCACGGGCTTGTTATATGCTCGAGTCAGGCGACGAAGCACGAGGTTATGAGCGAGCCCAACCTACTCCCACGCGGATGACCTCGTTGCTCCCCGCCCCTCCTGCGGCGATGGAACGATATGTGACCTGTCTGAGGGAAATTTGTCCAGCTTCACTTCGGCACTGGGATCGTTCGGGTTCCAGACGTTGAGCTGGAAGCGGACGGTCGTCTCGGACGGGGGCGGCCGGAAAGTCGTGGCCTGGGAACGGCACCTCAGGAGGGTATTTTCCTGCGATGGCGAAGGAGGACGAGCTGCGAGGCGACGGAGAGTCCTTGCGAGTGTCGAGAGATGGTGGGAAGTTGGACGGAAAATGGACCAGCCAGACCGAAGCGGTTGTTGTTGGCGATACTGTGCGGAGAACTGTACGAATTCTCGGCAGATGGTGGGCATTCACGAGGGGCAATGGGGCCGATGGGGCATTCCTCAGGCCATCTAGACAGTGCCGACAGTCCCGTTCTTGGTACAGTACGTCCGGCTCTCCAACGAGCTAGCAGAAAGATCACGTGCTTTCTCACAGTGGAGGTGAGATTTAAAACGTGTCTGTCTTTCGAGAACAAGAAAACCTTCCATGGTGGCGGGAACCGGCGACAGCAACCTAGATGTGGTAGCAACAAGGCACGCAGCAGGACATACAATACATACTACCTACATAAGAGGTGAGATTACAGGAAACCTGTACATACATACAAACATACTGATACAGTCGACTTAGACAAACAGGTGAGTAAATACACACCTCTAGTCCTCAACTACTACCCATACTCAAGTGGATTCGTGTGACGTTTGAAAGCGTCTTGACGGTCCAAAAGAGACACTAGATGATGGATTGTGCCTACAAATAAGAGATAATACTCTTAGAAATAAAATGAAATCTCAACAACCGTAAATAATAATAAAAAATGATATAGCCAAGCATTCATCAGCTTGACTCTACATACAAGCAGTTCTATCAAATGCCCAAGAACAGCACCTTCAGATATCTTCCAAACCGCTATTGTATAAAGTGATAGTTTCGAAGACTACTAGTAGCTTAGTGGTATCAAGCATGAAGGATATATGCACAAGTCTGCCCATATTAATCGATAGATGTCTATTCTCGTGCATTTTACACGCACATACGTACGTAGATGCTGCAATTAAACCTTGAATGATAATTCTGTCTTGATGCTTGTTACCGCCTCGATTGCCGTGAAATGGCATGATGAACCTCCCTTGTGCTAGAGTCTTGCCCTTTTCCTCAAGCTGAAAAAAACCTCTCTCTATAAATGCCATGGCTCCTCGCGGAAGACGCATCCAGCTTCTTTACTTTCCAGGGTTTCGTCTCGACCTTTGCGTACACAATGTAAGCTCATTCGTCGTCCACTTCATCACCTACCTCACTTGAATGGTTCAATGTGCTCCTTTCTTTACTGACAAGCATACAGCCTCATAGGAAAAGAAGCTATATTCACAATTCCTACCTGATATCACCAACACACAATGTTCCCCTACCTATTGTCCATCCTCGCCCTGTCAAGAGTCATAGACGCATTGCACTATTTCTCTTCAGCAGCCAGAAACAGAGCAGAGCTCAGAAACCTCGGACCAGCAAAAATCATCAAGCTGTCTATGGTACCGCCGGTAAGAGAGAGAATTGTGATCCCCCGTCCTTTTTTACTAAGATATTGAATCTTCATCTTTCTTGATTACCCAGGCAACTACTCCCAAGTCTCGGCACAATTTGCCAGCAGTCGTCAAGTCGAGAAACTTGATTCCGAGCGTAAGTGATGCCGCACAATATAACACGTTCATCCGTTGCTTTTGCTCTTAGCTAGTTACAGCGCATCGTTTACCACTGCGACAATGAAGATGAGGTCAATCACCAGGCTGCACAGCTCGGCTTCGCATGTACGTCCGTTCCATCGCAGCTCGCGCCCAGTCCCTGTTGGGTATAAGACTAAGCTGAAGAACAAACAACAGACCTCTACGCCAAAGATGGAGGCCATGCCGTGTGCCACGGTAGACGCTCTACGCAGCCCGGAATAGCGTTCTGCGTCCGTATCAGCTGCTCGAGCAATACCGCCATCTACTGGTGTCTCTACGCCCAGGCAAGTCGAGATTCTATCCCTTGCTGGGAGGCAGCAAGACTCGCTCAGGGAATATTCCTTCAGTGTGGACAAACCTTTCCGGTAAGGCCGACCGCGTTCCATCCTTCGGCTGCTCACATGGAGGCATAACCATTGAGGAAGACGGTCGAATGGAAGCTGAGGTCAAAGCTTATTCGTTATTGGTTCAGCAATTCGCCGAAACCCGCATAAATGGAGGTCGAGTAAGTTCCTGGAAAACAAGGTGAACCCTGGTCTGAAAGGGAAATCTCACAAATCTTCTCGTCTAGGCCTACGCGGCGGAGTACGATAATGCTTTCATCACTATGGCCTCTGCCAAGTGTTGAAGAGGTCAATTTTCAGGCCTAATGGAGGAAAAAAAAAAAGGCTCATCTTCGAGAGTGGATATAGAATCTGGTTCTTGGTTCCAGACCACATGCGGTTGTCGTAGGCAAAGACATGATACCTAGTAGGTAGGAGAGAATTGGATTAGGACAAAGGTTGACACTGGGCGTGTTGGAAGCGTAAAGGTCGATTTGAAGGTAGTCACGGCGAGCCATGTCTGTAGCAAGTCATGATGATTAATTGTGAAAATAATGAGGCAAGACTAGGAGTCTTAGTAAAGGCATTACTCCTTTTTTTCACCTCATTCAGCAACGAGAAGAACAAGCTGGAGAAGGAGGAGAAGAGAAGATGTAGTCGGAGCAAAGTTGCGGCGAGGCTGAAGTTCTGATTGAGGCTGAAGAGAGACAGCACAGTTGTGGCTGAGCTCCTTCCCCCCCACCAGCCACAGAGCATGAGGCTCTACAATATGTACAACAACACCGTAACGTCAGCCCAGAGTGTTCTCTCCGAAACCTCAACTCACAGTCACTCACTCAATCCAAACCCCGAGACGACAGAAGCGAGACTCCACGATGCACTCCTCCTTCACCCGAATCCAAAACGCCTTCGGCTTCTTCACCACCGCCGCCTGCGTCTTTGCCGCCTTCATCGCAGCGACAGACCTCTTCGCCTCCCGCACCCCATCCGGCACCATCACGCCCAACAACGTACAAGTGTAAGAGATTGGAAGAAAAGCACTTCTCCTATCATTACCCCTATAAGAAAAAAATTGGAAAGGGAAGGGGACAATCCGGGCTCATGAAGCTCACGCTGGTACATGCAGTGTCAAGGGCCGCCCTCATTACTACAGCTCGAAAAAGGAAGAGTACGCCATCATCCGCTTCTCCCTCTCCGCCGACCTCTCCTCCCTCTTCAACTGGAACACCAAGCAAGTCTTCGTCTACATCACCGCCGACTGGCCCGACGTCCCCGGTCAGAATATCTCCAACTCGGCCGTCATCTGGGATTCCATCATCACCAACCCCAGCGCCGACCACCTTCAGAATATAGGCCCCATCGCGATGAAGAAGCTCAAGAGGAGTGCCGAGGGCAAGACGATTGATCCTAGCAGGTACGGTTCTCCTCAATCCCTTTTTGTCTTTCTCGCTGCACGACGTTACCGCTTATCACCTATCTCTCTCTCTCTCTTTCTTGAACAGGGGTATCCTTCAACTCAAGAACCAAAAGCCAAAGTATCAAATCACCCACCCATCCGGTAAGATCGCTCAGGGCCGGGACCTCACCCTCAAGCTGCATTACAACGTTCAGCCTTGGGTCGGCCTCTTGACGTGGAACATGGACAAGGACATGGTCTTCTGGAAGAAGATCAGCGGTGGTCTGAGCAAGACCTTCAACCTCCCTGCCATCAAATCCAAGGATAGCAAGAGCAAAAGCAAGACCGTTTAGAAGGGAACACGGAGTTACAAAATGCCTCATCTGGCTCGTGACCATCTCATCTGATTACAGCTCTCGTAATGCGTCTCGTGCATACCCGCCAGGTGCTTGCGTACATGTCTAAACTGATGGCTCCTCCATATCCCACATCCGGTCGCTAGAGTCTTGACTCGCTTTAATGTACACCGACCAACCAAGGGATGCACAAAAAATCAGGTCCTTCAATCAAACGCTCCTTGTACCTGGGTATTGCCTTTGACGCCGCCTCGACCACGCCCTCTGCCAGAAACCCCCGCTGCCCGGCCGCCTCGACCTCTCCCTCCCCGACCTCCGCGAGGGCTGCTGTCTAGGCTGGCAGGGGGAGGAACGTTACCGTACTTCGGATATTCTACCTGAGCGGAAGCAGTCCGCCGGAGGCCACCGTCGCCTCCACGACCACGTCCTCGCCACTCAAAGCCGCCCCTACCGTGGGGGGGTCGGCCCTGCCCATTCCTAAAAGGCAAAGAGGTCGGCGCGCCGCTGGAGCTGCTCCTGTAAACGGCCGCGCTGTGCAGCAACGTCGGAGGATTGCCACTGCCACCTTCACCGGCCTGCTTGGCGCTGCTGCTGGCCATGGCGGCGCCTCGCCATCCGCCTCGGAGCGGGGGCGGCACCGGACCATTCGTGTACTGCGGCACGCCGAAGTTGGCATGTGCCGCTCTCGACGGGACGTGGCGTCTTTGCTGCGACTCGTACGACGCCGAGACGACCTGCCTGTCCGTCGTGTTGAGCACCGACGTCGACGCCACCGTCTGACCCCTGAACATGGGCGCCCGCTCGCCCAGCGTCGTGCCGCTCATAAATGACATGTCCCACACCACGTCCAGGAGCAGCGCCGTGGCTGTGCGACTGATGCCGACGACCGTGCCTCGTGAGGCGATGGGGACCTTTCCCGCCGCCGCCACGAACGTTACCCGGTCTCCGAGGCTGAACTTCTGATTGCCCAGCACGAGCTCGGCGTCCGACGGCTTGAGGATGGCCGACCGAGGCACGCCATGAAGGCCCTTGGGGTTCGTGTTATTGGCCGTCTGTAGCAGATGCTCGCCGAATTGGGCGAGCCCTCCGACGACATCCGAGTCGAGCTGCTCGGCCTCAAGCGGCACCCTCTCGAACTTGCCCGTCTCCTGCTTCTTCAGCCAGGCAACGATGTCCTTGATACGCTGCGACGCCACGCTCGGCTCCGGCCACAAGTCCATCTCGGAGATGTCCGAATTCTGCTGCTCCTTTTGGATCGCGGCGAAGAAATCCGGAAAGGCCACCATGTAATCGGCAATTAGCTTGATGGCCTGCAGACTGAATTCCCAGCCTGTCGTTGACTTTCGGGAATACCCGAGAACCTTGAGCTTCTTGCCTTCGAACTTGAGGTTCAGGCCGAGATTCAGCTTGAGGCCGGCTGAGTTCGTGACTTGAAATGACGATGTTATCTTGCTCAGCACCAGAGGATGCAAGCCCAATTGTTTGGAAACTGAATAGGACGGCGTGTACGGACTTTTCCGCTCCGCCTCCTGTATAATCTGCTTGGCATACCCGGGTTCTCTCGTCTTCAACATGGAGACGGCTATTTCCGCCTTGCTGTTTTCGTGGCCCAAGATTTCCAGAGGGCGCCCGTACGCGTATTCTCCGAGGAAGAAGGCTCGCGTTCCCACCGGGAGTTCTTCCTCGATCGGAAGGGCGGCCTTTTCCAGAAAGCGTTCATCTTCGTTGATGACCTCGTCGACAATCGTTTGCGATGCGTATGAGCGTCGCATGCTCGGGTTCTCCGCGTATACCTTGATCAGTGCTCCCTCTTCCGTCTTGATCAGACCCTTGAGCATGTGAACATGGACAAGGCACTCCACTTTGTCGATGGTGATGGCCAGCCGCTTCGCATACCAGTTCTCCAGATACTCTGCCTCCCTGGCAAAATCAGCGGCCTCTCTGTTGGAATGCTCTCTTCCGTCAATATCCTTTCCATTCGGTGCCAGTTCGTAAGAGAAAAGCTCGTCCTCTACGCGCATTACCTTAGCTTCTTGCAGGAAAGGATAGTTCACGAAGCAGCGCTGGCCGAGCTTTGCCTTCCAAGTCTCGATGCTGGTCCTCATGGTGGTGTCAGATAACGTCACGACGAGGCTGGGGTTCTTGCTATCGGCCTGGAAGACGTTGACTCTGTAGCCTTCGACGAGCTGCGCCGTGTGCGGCAGCGTATGCAAAGTGGGGAACCCAGCCAGGGCCTGGACATTGAGCAGGGCACCAGTTGTCAGGCCGGACAAGTATTCGAGACCAGCAACGTCGGGCAGGTCAAAGATGTTCTCGACACAGCGACAGGCGGTGATTTCGTGAAAGATGCCCGGGAGCGAAGAAGGGTAGGTGAAGCAGACTTCCGAAGAATAGGTGAACTTGATGGGAACGCCGAAATCGTTTCGGGCCTTTTCGTCGTCGCTGAGAAGTTCGTTCTTTGGGGCCATTGCTGCGAGAAGACGCTTCTCGTCGATGAAAGGGATCTTGACGACAGCTTCCCACTCCATCTTCTTACCGTTCATGTCCAGCTCAAAGTCTCGGGGGTAGAAGTCGTAGATGGGCGACTGCGGGTTGGTCATCAGGTCATGATACACCGTCGGAACGATGCTTTTGCTACGATCGGGCAACACTCCCATCAGTTGCTCGTAGGGCTTGAATGGCTGGCCTTTCTTGAAATTCAAGTCGGCCCCGAGACCCTTGATGACATCTAGAAGTGACTGTCAGTCGTGATCAACCCTTCGAAACACAGCTGACGAACCTGATATGAGCGGCGCGTAATGGTAGCCGTAGAACCAAGGCCAAGACGCGATGCCCTGGTAATAGTAGAGGAGGACCCACTGAAGGCCCTGGACATAATTTTCACACAGGGCTGCCTGTTCCTGATCGTACTTGTCCGAAGGCCACTCGGGGAATTTCTGCAGATAGTACTTGGTCTTCCAGGCTTGGTACTTTGTCTGATACAGCTGTTCGTAGTGTTTCTGCGCATCCTCGGCCGTCACGTCGACGACCTGAGCTTTGTCGTAGAGCCTAATGACACGCCATGCGGCCAAGACGCCCTCCTCTTCTTCATCATCCTCGTCATCTCCGTCGTCTCGTTCAGGCTGCGACGGAAACGTCACGACGAATGGCCGCTCGCCGTTGTCATCTTCCTTGGTTGACCACTCCAGATGCATCGAATCGGCGAGATCTTGGACAAACTTCCGGTCTGCTGCCTTGAGGTCTACGCCGAGATTCAGGGGCTCTCTGAATCGACCGGCAACGAAGGGCCGGATTTTCTCCTTCCACAGATCCCGCTGAAACGAGCTCATCGTGATGACCTTGCCTTTGTGGCCCTTGTGCCTCGTCGCACTCTTATCGACGGCCTGCTGTGCTCCGGTCTGCTTCGAGGCGAACCACTTCTCGTCGGATATTTCGTTTTCAAAGCCAAGAAGCTCCAGATTGCTCAGCTCTTCCAAGAGACAGCGCAAACGGGCCAAATTGATAACGCCGCCTTCGTTGATGTATCCCTCACATTTGGGGAGGACTTTTTTGTACACGCCAAACATGTTTGCCAGCGCTCCTTCGTTGATGTGAAGTCCGGGCAGGTTGGGAAGAAAGTCGTTTCCGACGAAAAACGCCATCAAGATGAAATCGTCAATGACCCGCTCGAGGTCGAATGGAAAGCTCAGAACATCATCGCCATACAGATCCTGAAACTCCATTTCCAAATATTCCCTGACAACGCAGAGGTGAAGAAGGTAGAAGTTTTGGTGCTCCAGCTCCTTAGACTTGGTCTTGGAAGCCCGCCCGAACGTGACCTCTTCTCGCAGGAGACAAAAATGCGGATCGTGACTGAGCAAGCCTAGCATGATCAGGTCGGCGTCCAGACCATAGAGACAATGCCGCACGTTGGGGTTGTAGTTGGGCTGCGCCTTTGCGTTGCGAATGTATTCCATGATCTTGTGCTCCCCTTCGCCCGGTACGTCGTGGCCGGAGAGTACGACCTGGCATCCCTGCCACTCTGTGTCTTCCGAGATTTTCTTGTTGACAAAGTAGCGCAACTGCTTCGACAGCTTGGCCATGAAGACGGTTCCTGGAAGTCGATTAGCGAGATGAATGTGAAAGGATCAATCAACGTACCTGGAGTGATGCAATTGCTGTCAAATGGCTCCTCTTTCGGCATTTCGATGCCGTCCTTGATGGCCTTTTCACGAGCCTTTTCAGCGTCCAGGGCGGTCCGAAATCGGCGCGCTCTCTGCTGGTTCATCTTAGCCCGAGGCGCCACGCCATCGATGGCCATGAAGAACAACTGTTTGGGCTTGATCTTGCCGAATAGATGTTCGATGTAGTTGAAGATGCGAATGAACATTTCCTCCTCGCTTAGCCTAAAGGTTGCGTCCTCGCCGGCATCCTTGTGGGTGCAATTGTGAATGATGCCATTCATGTCAAGCTAGAGAGTCGCGTCAGCAGCTAGAAAGTATAGAGACAGGGGAGGGATTCGCACATAGAGACAGTCGAACTCGGGTATCCGATTCTCTGTGATGACCTGGGAGATGGCGGGATAGCGCTCTGAGAGCCATCTGAAGAATTTCGGGACACTGCAGCAGAGGTCAGCCTAGAACGAGATGAGGAAGACGCCTTACATACCCCATAGCTTGAAGCTGTATGAGATGACCACCTCAGAGATTGAGATGAACGGTACAATCGTGCAGGAAGAGCGGCGCAAATCGCTCGGCTTTGTTGAGGATGGTTCGGCAGCCAAGGAGACGAAACAAGATGTCGACGACAGGATGAAGGCGCGATGAAGATGCCGAAGCAAAAAGCAATGAATAACGATGAGAGAATGAGGGAGAAAGTCGAGGAGAAGGACGACCGATCATCTAGTACGAACGATGAGAGGTTGTCGTGACGGAAGGCGGCCGCAAGGCTCCAGCGGCAGCGGTTGAGCAACAAAAGGGCCTGTGCCAGCTCGAGGCTTAGGGGCGTGTTAATTGTTACATAATCCACAGACACTTTCTTCCTCCTCTGCCCCACAGGGGCTGCCTACCGCAGCTTGGCTTTACGCGCGACGCGTGACGCTTTTTTGCGAGCCTGAGCCTCGAAACAGGCGGAAGCTACCTACCTACCTTCCGAGATTAACTCCAGAGAGTTCGCTGTGCGCAGACTTGACCAGACCCATCTCTGTCCATATCTCCCTACGATACTTTTTCCGCGGTCATGGCTCCCGTCCAGATGGCAGAACCAGAGGGTGACGGTATGCTCTTGTCCCACGGCTTGACTGGACCCCTTCCTGACGCTTTGCCAGTCGAAATGGGGTTCGAGGAAGATGACGATCAAGTTGAGCGTCTAATCAACGAAGGCAAGTTTCGAAAAGTCAGGGTGTATCTTAGATGCTGACCGACCTCAGAGTACAAGACATGGAAGAAGAACAGTCCGTTCCTCTATGACTTGATCTTAGGGTACGCGAACTTCCCTCCCCTACATGCTTGTTGATATTAGCTGACGACGTTCAGAACGGCTCTCACCTGGCCAACGTTGACGGTCCAGTGGTTTCCCGACGTGAAGGAGCCCGAGGGCAAAAACTACCGGCTGCATCGCCTCCTCCTCGGTACCCATACCTCGGATGAGAGCACCAACTATCTCCAGATTTCCCACGTGCAGATACCCAAGACCGTCACTCCGAATCCCGACGATTACGATGAAGAGCGCGGCGAGATTGGTGGATATGGCGTTGGCGCTGACGCTGCTACTATGAAGAGCGAAATTATGCAGAAGATCGAGCACCCCGGTGAGGTCAACAAGGCCCGTTACAATCCTCACAACCCGGACATGATTGCTACGCTATGCATCGATGGCAGGATCCTCATCTTCGACCGCACCAAGCACCCGTCGCATCCAGAAGTGCCCGGCAGAATCAACCCGCAAATGGAACTCATCGGCCACAGCCAAGAGGGCTTTGGCCTGAGCTGGAACCCCCACGAGGACGGATGGCTGGCGTCGGGCAGCGAGGACAAGACCATGTGTCTCTGGTACGTTGCCGTCTGGACTATTTTCTACGTGACGCGGACTGAGGCTGCGACTACAGGGATCTGAAGACACTCGCGGCCGGCTCTAATACGATACGACCTTGGCGCCGATATACGCACCACACGCAGATCGTCAACGACGTGCAGTACCACCCCATTGCCAAGAGCTTCATCGGCAGCGTGTCGGACGATCAAACACTGCAAATCGTCGACGTTCGACTGGCCGTGACGGATAAGGCGGCGCTCATCGCCAATCGTGGGCACCTCGACGCCATCAACGCCCTGGCGTTCAATCCCACGTCCGAAGTGCTCGTGGCCACGGCATCAGCCGATAAAACGATTGGCATCTGGGACCTACGCAACGTGAGGGAAAAGGTGCACACTCTCGAGGGCCACAACGATGCCGTAACGTCCGTGGCTTGGCACCCAACAGAGGCCGGTATCCTGGGCAGTGGCAGCTACGACCGACGCATTATTTTCTGGGATCTTACGCGGATCGGCGAGGAGCAACTTCCGGACGACCTGGATGACGGACCCCCAGAGTTGTAGGTGTACCCCATCTCTCATACTCATTGATATTGTGTCGCCACAGATGCTGACGTTGACGTACAAAGGCTTTTCATGCACGGCGGGCACACCAACCACCTGGCTGACTTTAGCTGGAACCCGAACGAGCCTTGGCTTGTGGCGAGCGCGGCCGAGGACAACTTGCTGCAGATTTGGAAGGTAGCCGATTCCATCGTCGACCGGGACGAAAGCGACTTGCCTGTCGATGAGCTCGACCGCTAGGTGAGGTGGGCCCTCGTGAACACGGGTCGGTCTTCTCAAGATCAAGGGTCGCTGCCTCGTTTGATGAACTGGAAAAGATTCCAAGTCATCGTGGAGAGGGAACGAGCCAGGAGGTCAGCACTGGAGATGGTAGAAGAGGACTTGACTGCTGCGTGGGTACGGGTGCAGATAGAGCTCAGAAGAAGAAAATAGATCTTCTCGAAGCAGTCATCATCTCCATCTGCCATTTACCCGGTCAGTGAGCAGAGAGCCAGCCAAGTTGTGATGGGACGAGGACGTGCGTTGCCGAGGCAGCCAGCAGCAGCAGCAGCAGCAGTTGATTTTCTTTTCCAATCGACGATAGCCGATACTATTGTCCATCTTATTGTTGTTTCGCCCCCTCCCTATCTACCTATTGACAGCCGTGGCTGAATAGAGAACCTGCCTCACCTGACTTTCCGTTTGCTCATCTTCCCTATTCCATCCCACACGCGAGTTGCCACGATCCCCCAACCTTTCTCTCCCCCCCCCTCCCCCCTCTCTCTCCCTCTTTCTTTTTCCCACCTTTCACCCCTTCTCTGTTGATGAGGGCGTAATTTCTTCCCAGCAAATGCCTAATGTCATTATCTCATGATAACGACGGTGGAAACGCATTTCACTATTACGATCTACAACTCTCCATCGACGGCGACCGACTCCGAAGAAACGCCCGAATAAGGGGCTTCACCGAAGACGACGCCGACATCCTCCTCCAGCTCGTGCAGCAGCGATTACGTCGAGGATCCCTGAACTCGTTGGAGCAGGCAATCGAGGCGATAAGGCACCAGATAGGCATCGAGATCACCATACGGCGCGCGGGAGACTACGCAAGGCTCGCGGACGGCATGGCTCTCGTCAGGGACATGAACGACGAGGAGCTCCGACGGTTCATCGGTCTGGAGGATTCGTCTGGAGAGGATGAAGATGAGCCTTGTTACGATGTGAAGCTGGTTCGTCATCGTGGGGCGCATGGATGGCGCTTCAGTTTCGATCGTGATGGTCTTGATGAGTATTTCGGCGTCGGGGAAGAGCCGTACACGGATAAAAACGACAATGAGGCGGAACGAAAGCCGGGACAGAGCCTCGGCCTCAAGCATCACGGCGTCGACCTCATCACCGCCCTATGCCAGCACGTCGAGCTCGCGGTGGAGATAGGCAAGCACCTCGCCCCAAAGGACATCGTCAACCTATACAGCGTCAACAGGGCCTTTCACAACTCTCTCAACGGCCACATGCTATCGTCCATACGGCAGATCATCAGCTACAGCGCTCCCGAGGCGGGACGCATCTTCCCCTTCAACGTCTATCGCCACCTGTTGATTCCGGATCCCAGCGGTCGAGATTGGGATGTCGGGGGATCGACTCTGCATCGAGACGGCGAAAGTGAAAGGTCGATCCCTGGCCTTAAATATCTTCAGCTCGTCCTCGGTCGCGATCGCTATTGTCGAGATATCCTCGCCATCCTCGCCCGTCATGGCCTCCGTCACCCGCCCGGCACCCACAAGACGCTCCTCCGTCTTTGGCTCCTGACGGACCTTTCGACGTCGAACCAGCGCAAAGCCATGATGAGAAACACGGACCTCTGGACGGACACGGACCTCTACAACGGTCAGATGTTCCTCCTCAAGCTGGCCATGCTCTTCAACGATCCGGTCTACGGTCCGCTGGAGCACGATATGCCCCAGCTCATCTTCGGAGCTCGATCGCCGGTGTACCTCCTCTGGAAAGTCCTTGTGCGCAAGTCCTTCACCACGCCGCACCAGGTCATCACCGCCAAGATCCGGTATGACTATCAGATCCCAGGCGACGTCATCCAGCGCCTCCTCATGCGACAGAACCTCGACTCGCGACTGAACATCTTCGGCGTCCCCCTTCGATTCGTCGGGGTCGCTCACCGCGAGGGATGGGGTAGGGGTCGTCAGCACCTCATGCGTCCGGACGAGCTCATCCCCTTGGAGGCCATCACTCGCGGCCTCGCCCTGGAAGATCACCTGATGCACATGATGGCCTGGGGCAACTTTGACTGGGACACGGGCGAGAACCTCGTGCCGACCGAGGACGAGATGTACATGTCGGACGAGGAGCGGACCCTCGCCAAGGTCGACACCTCGACAATGTGGCAGCCTCGTCACGCCCTCAAGAAGCGCTGGAGCACCCTGACGCCCGCCCAGCAGGCCAAGATCAAGGAAGAAGACGAGGACGAGCGTCTCCGGGCCCTAGCCTGGGCAGCCGAGAACCCGACGCCGAACCCGGCCGACTGCGATCAACACTACAGATCCGTAATGTCGCCGGCGGCCCCCTCCATCGACGACGAGATCAACCGCGGCTGCATCATCCGGCCTCCCGAGCCCTTCTTCCCCCGTGCTTCAGCGCCTTCTTCTTCTTCTCCCCCTCGTTCTTCTTCTCCGTCGTCGTCTCGCCAGGATGGGAGCAGTAGCAACAACAGCAACAACAACAATAACAACAATAACAACAACAACAACAACAACAACAACAACGCCGGTCATCGACGCAACCCTCGCGCGCCCCCTTCCCTCACCGACCCTCTATCGACCTGGACCGCCTTCGGAGAAGAGATCCTCCAAGGTCTACCCGCCGAGCTAGAAGGCGACAGACGCCTCCGTGCCGAAACGTGGAACAACTACATCGGCGTGGGAAGGACGGCGGTCGAGTCCCTCGACTGGGATTGGATCTCCTGGCTGGAAAATGAGAGGCGCGAACGTGCACTCGCTCATCCGGGCGCACGACAAGTGGGCGAAGAAGAAGAAGAAGAAGGAGAAGAAGAAAGTGAAGGTGACGAGTACGACGAGTACGTCGGATTCGAAGACGGATCCCAAGACGACTCCTATGAGGATACGGACGAAGACGATGATGAGGAAATGGGCAACAACAACGGTCAACAAACCTCGGATGACTCCAATTCAGACGTCTTGATGGAAGACGCGTTTCCCGAGTGATTTTTTTCCCCCCTTTCTTCTGTTCCCCTTTCCATTGTCCCTTTACCTCCAGCTATAGATGAAGAGGGGGTTAGGCGTGGCGGTTAGAAGCGGGAGTGCGGAAGATGGAGAAGCTCCGGAAAAGGGGAAGGGAAACCGTACGAATATCAGTGAAGGAGTTCAGTCTTTTTCAGCTCTTGGTTCCTAGCAAGATAAGAAAGAAAGAAAGAAAGAAACCTTTGCTCCAGGGACGCCAGCTCTACCCGTAGGTCCTCAGGCTCGCAAAACGTCGACTTTTTTCCCTCACATCAACACACCAACCTCCCACGACACGACGTAGTTTGATGGCCAATAGGTAAGAAGGGGAGTAGTATAACCAGATAGAATAAGGGGGGAAAAGGGGGGGAAAGCAGACAGAGTACCACTTTGTTACGCGGCTGCAGCTCCCTCGCAGACTGTGACGTCTTCAACCTTCCGAATTGCTCTCCTCAGTCCTCGTCCATCACCTTCATGATGAACCTATCCGACTTCTCCCATCCCCATAACAAGACAACACACACACACATGTCCAAAGAGATGACAAGAAACCACAAGGAGAACAGCTCAAAGTGCGATCAGAGTTTTCTTTTCCATCGCCGCTCTCATCGAGACCGAACAAAACCACCCCCAACGCTTCCTTTCGCTATGCACCCCTTGCCACCCCCCCCCCCCCCCTTTCATCGCGACAACAAACCCCAAGGCCACCGTTGTTGATAAAGGTTTTCTCTTCTCTGCTTCTCCTTCTCCATATCCTCTCCGCCCGCCCGAAAATATAACCAGTCAATGGCTGGCAATAAGCATGTGCCGAAGACTCGTAGAACCAGAACATCCGTGGTATAGTCACTTTTGTCTTCCAGCCTTCAAATTTCAACACATACCTCCTGAATATGAAATGTGCCCCGACTGACCCCGTCCTAGAACCCAAACTCACACCGATGCTCCCTCCACTTCCGTATGTAAATAGCAAACCAATTATTTGCCAAGGCTCTAATCTTCGAGTTTCAAGTCGCTCGACCCGTCGCGACCATGTCGACACCCATCACTCACTCGAGTGACACACAATCTTTTTAACTTGTTCTTGTCAACGACAATAACCATCCATGTATGTAACGAGGCTCAAGAGCAGTGGGCCTCCACCGTGTCGTGGACGCCTTAGGCGGGCGACTTGCTCGAGGGAGCGCCGCCACCGTTCTGCCGGGCGTCGCCACCACCGACGGAGAGGCCGCTCATGCCGGTCGAGAGAAAGGCGAACGGGTCGTTCTCGACGTTGTTGGTGCTGTGATAGAAATTGTTCGAAGGGCCTGGACCGGCCGATACCGGCCCGTTAGTGGCCGACTGGAAAGCGGCTTCGGCGGCGCGGCTGTCGAAAGGCCCGGCTGAGTGCGATCCAGGGCCGGATCCAAAGGCCTGAGCATTGAGCGAGCTGGGGTACGTTCCGGCACCGCCTCCCAGGCCCGATGGCAGAAAGTGGCTCGGCGGTGCACCGAAATGCTGGTGGTAGGCCCCGCTCGAGGCGAACGAGCTGCCAGAGCCAAAGGGACCCGGCGTGCCAGACATGGAGCCCTGACTCATGCTGTACTGCGATGCGTTGTCCATGGGCGACGGGTAGCCGGAATCGGCCACGACGGCAGCTCCGGCGCGACTGGCTCCGCAGCGAAGACAGCACACATTCTTGGCAAAGTTGTGGTAGCCGCACACCTCGTTGCCACATTTCCAGTCACCGGCGCGGAAGGGCACGACGCCGCCGCCGCCCATGCGACCGCCGTGACCCATGGGGCCGTGATGACCGCCATGAGGAGGCGGTGGCATCATGGTCGGCGGGCCGTAGTTGTAGCCGTAACTACCACCCCCACCCATTTCTCCCCCGGGACCAGGACCCATGGCCGGGAATGAGCATCGGAAACACGCGGTCCGTCGCTGGAAGTTGGAAAAACCGCACGACGGACAGGTCCAGTCGCCGGGTCGCGGTCGGTTCTTGCTCGGAGGAAAGGGTGTCAGGATGTCCTGAGCTCTGTCCAAGACGCGGCTCGAAGACGGAGACACCTCGATGGCCTTTTCATTCAACGCGCGTCCGTTCATGCACAGGCTCTCGGCGGCCTACTTCCAATCAGTACGCCCTCGTCTCGATTCCGTCCTCGAAAGAAGCAAGGACGGCGCTGCCGGCTTACCTCTTCGTGCGACGAGAAGACGGCGAAACCTGTGCCCGTGGGCTTGTGCTGTTCCGGCGTGCGCAGCGTCCAGAAAGCAATGGGGCGGCCGCCAAACTGGGTAAACCAGCTCTCGAGCTCGGACTGGGTGGTATCGTGAGGAAGACCTGACATGTGGAGAACCTTGCTCCTCTCGGACAAAAAGGCCCGAACATCTGCTCTGGCATCCATTGGCCTGGTCAGGACGTCGGGATGCTCCTGCGGGGGCTGTGACTTCCTGATCAGGCCACGTAGGACGCGAGCCAGGGTAATCGCCTCTTCCATGGCGCGACGGGGGGACGCCGGGGCCAGAGCCTGCAGATGAAAGGGAAGATTATGCTTGATGGGAGCGCTGGACTGGACCGGCTCGACCTCGAGAGCGGCGCAGATGTTGGAAAGCATCGAAGGCCCAAAGGGTAGAGACTCGGGATGATGCTGCTGCCAGCGCTGATATTCGGTTCGCAGATCGAAGGTACGCGAATGCTGCAGGTATGGCGGTAGGACGACGGCCTTGTCGCGAGCTTCGCGGGGAAGCTGGACACGAAGGTCCCAGGCATCCAGGGTGACGAATACAAAGTCATGGTTCTTCGACGTAAGGTATTCGGTAGCAAATGTGTCGAATCGAGAGATGGCATCCCGAAAGGTACCGGCGTTTCGAACATGCTCCCAGGTCAGGGTCGTCAAGCTTGCTAGATAAGAGGTGGGCGGTTAGCAGAGAGGGTAGGAAGGCGTGGTAGCATCGGATGAAAAACTTACTGCAGAGCGGAGTAATGGGCGTGTTGACTGGCTTGACAAGGACGCTCTCGTGTGTGATCTGGCAAGGCTCCGTCAGAAGGGCATGCCATGGATGCTGTAGGTTATTGCGAATTCACCTCTTCGAGAGAGTTGGCATCAAGAAGAATCCAGCCGAGTTCGATTACCTCGGCTGAGTCCTTGGTCACGTAGACGCCGTGTTCGTCGCAAGTTGTGGCCACATGGATAACAACGTAACGGTCGATGTTGAGCTGAGGCTGAGAAGACATGACGGGCAGCTGCTCGACAGCGACGCACGGGGCTCGGCAGCAGCAGTGTCCGATGAGGAAAGGGGGGGGAGGTGTGGTTGAAGAGAGAAAGGGGAGGGTGGACGGGCTGAGGGGCTTGAGCGACGAAGGCGACCCGGAGCGAGCTGGCGAGCGAGCAGCGTGCTCGAAGCTCTCAGGAGATTATTTTACCGAGCGAGGGAAGAAAAAGACGTGCGGCAGCTGGGAGGAGGCGGCTGGCCGCAGATTGGACGAGCTCGGAAAAGATGGGGAGCGGGCCTGCCAACACGCCCTCGAGGTCGAGACGGAGGTAGGACGAGGCTCAGAAGAGAAAAATAAAATAACAAAAAAAAGGGTAAAATAAAGGGACCGAGGAGTGGCAGCAGGAGGAGGGAAGAGGAGGAGGAGGAGGAGGAGGCGGCGGCGGAGGTGGTGGTGGTGGTGGTGGTGGTGGACTGGTGGTGGTAGTAGTGGTGGTGGTGGTGGAAGAAGAGGCTGCCAGCTGGTGATTTGCGTGGGAAAATTACCTGGTGGCGGTGTTTCCTCAGCATGGAAGGTAACAGGTACAAAATGCTCTGTAGCCGTCGGCAGCTTGTGCGTTTGCCCCCCCAGTGTAGCCAGCCAAGAATCTTCACTGTGCTTAGGCGCCCGTTACGGACGATCAGGGCATATGTACGGATACGGTGCTAGCCGCTACTCACTGTGCGGAGCGTTGTGCTGCTGCTGTGCCGCGCCGTGCCGCGCCGTGCCCTGGCGCGCTGTGCGGGCGCCGCCGATCAACAGCAGCAGCAGCAGCAGCAGCAGAAGGCTCCAGCAGCACATCTCTTTCACAATCAATGTCTTCGGGCATCAACTTGAAGGCGAAACGGGACATTTCCACGTGCATCAAAGTGTCACCCGCGGGCATGCAGTTTTAACATTGTTCCACGACGTCGAACAAGCAGGTCCAGTCATCACCAACTGGCGAGCACATCAGAGTTTGCCTCTGGACACAGTTGGGGGGGGGGGGGATCGTATGTATGAATGATAATACGGATACATATGCCCCATCCAGGGCCGAGAGAGAAATATTGCAGGAAGAAGACATATCCGTTCATATGTACATACGCACATATTTACTTGCGTCCTCACATGCGTCCACACATCCTTACATGCATCTTTATCAGGAGACATTCAGGGGCTGAGGTTATTATACTGCCTGACTGGTCTTCCCAGGTATCTAACATCTACGGATACGGATACGGATACTTGCCTCCAACCTTGGACGGAACCTGCTGCAAGTCTCTTGTCCAAGTGAAAAGCTGTTTCTCTGTCCGACTCCAGATCGGATCGTTCGAGTCTCGTACAGCAGCTAAGAAGAAAAAAAAAACAAGAGTCTCCTCTGGCGTGAGAGATCGTCATCTAATAACGATGACGAGCACGTGCCGTTTGCGTTATGCAACAAACATCATCTTGGATATGGCGTATTAACGGTGTTAGCATAGCCGAGTTGTGCAAATACGACCATGTCTTGGTTGGTGCAAGGCATCAAGGCACTGAAATACCCAGCCATCCGTCATCACACCACCCGGGAAACTGTATCTCTCTATCTCTCCCCCTCCCTCTTCCTCTTCGTCTCCCTCTCTTGTTCTTTCTCTATCTCGCAGCTTCTTCCTCTCACTCGTCTCCGTCGGACAAGATTCAAGCTCAATCATCATCCATCATGGGTGTCGCGTCTGCAGTTCTTATCGTCCTCATCACCATCCTCTGTATGCCGACGTCCACAGCATGACGCATGAGAAGAAAAATACGTTGGGCTAACCAGTCGCTTTTCCAGTCCCTCCCATCGGAGTTTGGGCAGTGGCAGGATGTGGCATGGGTATAGATTATCGTTTTTATATGTATCCGTTCAGCGTCAAATCACAGCGCTGACCTGCCGTCAGACCTCTTCATCAATATCTGCCTGACCATTCTCGGCTACATCCCCGGCCACATACACGCCTTTTATCTCGAATACATTTACTACGACCGCCGTGAGCAGGCTCGAGAGGGACGCTACCCTACCGGCCGCGCCCCAGGTGTCTACTCTGAGAACGTCCAAACGGGCGGCCAAGGTTACGGCACGATCGCCCAGCCCGTGGGTTAGAGAAGCCGTCATTCTTTCTTCTTTATACCGTTCGACCTGGGCATATCTTCTTGGAGGCTGGGGGGGGGAGAGGAGCGGGGAAAGGCGGCCGTCGACCCGATTCGGTTCGACAGTGCAGTGTAAGACAGGGGAAACGCGACCTATTACCCTAAATAAATACATACTTAGAGATACGGTAATAAGCGTGAAGACGAGTCTTTGTTTCAGCCGGAGCGGGGTTTATATCATCGTTTCTTTTTCTGCTCTTCTGTTGTCTTCCCTTCAGAAGACGCCAACGGTTTGCCGGCGGCTCGTTGGCGCTTCCTACTGTGTAGATCAAGGTCCATAAACGGTGCGGGGCATGGACCTTGACCCCCATGTCTACGGTCTATCTAAGCATATACGCACTGTACTCGTCACCCTACTTCTATCTCGTCACCGCATCACCAAGAGAGCCTTCACCTACCAGAAGCCACAACATCAATGCAGCCACGGCCACGTCTTACTCTGCTTCTGCCCCTTGCCTCGCGAGACAGCACAACGGTACCCGGCAGCCTCCGACTCGCCGCCTCTTTATATCGTCCGCCATGCCTCCGCCTCCTGCTCCTCCTCCTCCTCCTGCTTCTGCGCCTGCTCCTCCTTCACCTACCTCACCTCACCAGCCCCGTCACAGGCCTTCTTCGACGTCGGCAGACGCTTTCCCCTTCTCCTTCAACCGTCCGTCCAGGGCGAACCCGTCTTCTACAAGTCTCGTCCCGTCAATCGCCCAGGGAAGGCCTATTCCCCTCGACGACTCCACGGCTGAACATCGTACTTCGGCTCTGCGCGAGATCAACAACCACTACCCCAGCCGCCATCGTTACGCCAAGTCCAGCGGCGCCCAGAGCAGCACCTACTCCGAGCCCGTCATCGTCCGCAGCTACCGCCCTCCCGTTACCGCCCGTCGTCTGGTGAGCTCCACCGTAGCCGGCCCGTCGATCGGCTCCGCTTCCGATGCCCGCGGCCCTGCCGCCGCCGCCGTTACCCGCGTCCTGCCCTTTGCCGCTCAGGTCGGGAACGGTGCGTTGGGAAACATGGTTCGACTCGGCGTGGCGAGGGCGCCCGCCACCCAGGCTCAACAGGAGGCTCGCCTTCCGCCCGTCGAGGCCTTCAGCTTCAAGAGTTTCATGACCAACATGGAGGCATCGGGCGGTGACAGCCATCTCAACGCAGATCTAGACCGCATCGCCGAGATCTGTGCCAGGTCGAGATACTCGCTCAGCAACCAGTATGAAGTTCACTACGCTCCTCACGGATCGGGCACCTCGTTCCTGGCCGCTACCCAACCAACATCCTCCGATCTACAGGGTCCCACCCTCCAGGCCGTCTCGTCAGACGACGAGCGCAACCTGGGTCGACAGAGGAGAAGACGTCAAACGGGTAGACGCAACAGTCGGGCCATGGGTACGCTCGAGACCATCATGTCATCAAGCCGATCATCCGACGAGGAACGGCCCGAAAAGCGATCTGCAGCCGAAATCGCCGACGACATCCGCGGAAGGGCTTCGCGGGGTAAGGAATCCGGTCACTCATCACCCACCACATCCTCTCGGAGCAATTCAGACAGCGCAGCCTTGCAAGACGATGAATCCTCCCCTAAGATACGTTCGAGAAGGCCGTCCACCTCCCTCGCTCTCATCGACAGCGCGAGGCAAAACCCAGTCCAGCCAGATGCTTCCGGTCCGAAACCTTCCACCACAAACCTCGTCGGCGAGCCGGCGCTTCCCCAAGCCTCGACGAGCCACCTCGAGCTCCGCACCGCTCCGGAGCACGCTCCCGAGGCTCCCGCCGCAACCGCCCAAGCCATTAACAAGGCGCCCGCCCCGCCCCCCAACGGCTGTCACCAGCCGACCGCCAAGAAATCCATCCCTTCCGTTCAAGAGGCCGGCGGCGGCGGCGGCGGCGTCGGCGTCGGACCAGGCCGCCTCACCCTGCTCGGCGGCTGGCTCCCGTGGACCTCCTCCGACGGGCAGGCCGGTCGCGCCGAAGGAAGCCTCCGTCACCTCCTCAAGACGGCAGACTATCAAAAGGGCAAGACGGCAGCCGTAAAGGCATCGTGATTATTCGATTTGGTCACGAACGATTTTACGAATTACGAAATGGAAACGAGAAAGACTATTTACCTAGGTATTTAAGATGAAAAAATGTCGCACATGATGGGGGTTTTCCCTTGACCTGATACCGCTTTGCTATTTGTTTTTGCCCCTTCTCATCTTCTGTTTTTCTCTTCTTTCTCTTCTTTCCTTGTCTCGAGCTTTTATTGTACAGCCAGGTAGGGAAAAGGGGACTGAATTCGGGCATGGCTGTTAACGGAGCCCATGGGTGAAAGGGGGAGGATATTTGCTATTGATGCTATACTCTCATCGCCGGAAAACAAAATGATGTCGATCTATTTCCGGTCTCCCTGTGACATACATACATACATGACGTTGCCCGGCCATGAAGTAATGTCGAGGTCGGGGCGTATCCGGTGATCATAATTTTGACATCCTCTCCGTTCCATCTCCCGACCCATCTACAATCCCCTTCTTGATGAATCACCATCATGGGTTGTTTCGTATCCACGTCGGCCATTCGCTTGGATAACAAATAATAAAAACGTACAGTGAAATCCTCTCTTCTCGTCGTCGTCATCCTGCTTCCCCCCACGAGAAAGTTCTACTGACCAGCTTCCCCACCACAATGCGATATCCGAGAGTGTAGACCGTCATGAGAGCCTCAGAATATCCTTCTCCCTGGATATGATAGCCCCGAACCTAATGGAGACTTCCTCTCTGCGGACGTCGTCTCAACTCGGACCTTAGTTCATGTGAGGCCTCTTGCTGTCCCGTTCTTTGCCCTGCCCGTCCGGGGCACGCTTCTTATCTTTGCCGTCGCGTGAGGCGTCCTTAGCTGCCTTCCGAGCCTCGCGCTCCCGACGTTCATTTTCCTTGCGAAGAGCCTTGGACTCGAACTCATGCCATTCACCGTCAATATTAGTAAGTCTAAGGGAGTCGCAAGAATACTGTGATCAGCCTGTTTCTTTTCTCTGTGTCTTGTCGAGCGTTGTATGCAGCCTTATACTTACTCGACGGCCTGCCTCGGCAAGGGCGCTTCCGAGATGAAGTAGTCGTGTCGCAGGGCCTCGGCCGCGTTCGGCCGGCGCGCCGGATCGTAACGAAACATGGATGACAGGAGGTCGAAGGCAGCAGGAGTGAGCTTATCTTCATACTTGTCTGCAAACATGCTCTTCCGCTTGACCGTTGGTCGCAGTAGCTCAAACCAAGCCATGTCCACCAGGCCGGGCCACTCCTGACGATTCGGCGTCCCGAGAATGTTGTAAATTTTATCCAACTGGCTGAGCTCCGTTCCGTCGCCGGCAAAGATGGCATGCCTCGTGAATATCTCCACCATGACACAGGCAGCACTCCAAATGTCGACGGCGGCCGTGTACTGCGTCTCCCCCAACAGCAGCTCCGGAGAGCGGTACCAGATGGTGATGACCCGATTCGTGTAGTCGAGCTGATGACGCTTCGCGTAGAAGCGAGCTAGACCAAAGTCAGCGAGTTTGAGGATGCCGTCGTTGCTGACCAAGATGTTGGCAGCCTTGATATCCCGGTGCAGCACGCCCCGAGTGTGCAGGTAGTCTAGACCCTCAAACAGTTGCTTCGCCAGGTGTTTCCTCTGGGCCGGCTCCAGCTTGAAGGTAGGATGGTTCAACAGGCCGGTCAGGTCATGCGAGAGGTATTCGAAGACCATGAAGCAATCATTCTTCTCCACCATGACTTCTTGCAGGTTGACGATGTTGGTGTGCCGAAGAGATTGTAGCAGCTTGATCTCGCGCACGGCGGTGACGGGGAAGCCATCCCTCTCGCCCTCCATGCGAATTCGCTTCAAGGCCACGAGCCCCTTGGTGTAGACGTTGAGGCCCTTGAAAACCTTACCATAAGTGCCAGATCCAACGACTGACTCGTTACCAGGTTTTCTGAAAAAGACGGATTCCGACGCTGCCAACTCGGGTGTCAAGTAAGGTCGAGCCTTTTCTCTTCGAACCATCTTCCTGACTTTCCGTGTCCGCAGGCTGTGCTGAGGGCCGTCGGGCGCTGTCCTTGCGTCTACCCGCGGCCGAACAGACGCGGGCTCTGTAGGAGCGCTGCTGGGCGATCCGCGGTCACGACTTGCTTGGTATTCTGTCTCCCTCCTTTGGGGTAAGGCATTGAGCTTTTGCGAAATTTCGGGCTTCGGCGCAGTGGGCGTCGGCTTCGCAGACGGCTTGAAGGAGAAGCTGAATTTTGCCTGTGACGGCGCCGGGTTGGATGGCGCCCCTCGAGAAGCGGCAGGAGCGTCTGTCTGCTTGGGGGGATCTGGAACATCGTCCTCTGACGTCTTTGGTGCTTCGTTCAGGTTCTCTTCGATAGCCGGCGCGACCATATCGACCTCCTTAGTCCCGTCGATAGAGCCTGGGCCTCCTGTGGCACTCTGACGTCTGCCAGCGCCATCTTCGGATGGAAACTCGTAGCTTCTGTGAGAGTGGGTGGGCTGCTTCCCCGGTGCCCAATGCGGATTTTGCGGTGCAGCTCCTCTGTAGCCACCTCGGCCAAAGGAGCCACCGCGAAGACTCCCGCCTCGGTAACCCTCACGGTGGCCACCTTGAGCATATGAGGGTTGCGGAGGCGTAGAGTAGGAGGGAGAGTTGGGATGGCGTGAGTGATGGTGCTCTGGTGGGCCGTTCATACCACTGTAGCTACCATGGGCATGATGATACTGGGATTGATGATGACTGAAGGAGGTCAGCGAGGGCGAATGCCAATGCCTTGGGCGCTTGGCCACGTACTGCTGAGGGGAGTATTGTCCGGCCCATCCTCCGCTTCCACTTCCACCTCCTCCTCCTCCTCCTCCTCCTCGATATGGTCCGTAGGGTGATGACAGAGACGGCGAATTTTGGTAGGAGCCGCCACGCGGCGGCGAGAGGGAGTAGCCCCTGGCATCACTACCACGTGTTTCGTTCCCGTTGAAAGATCTGTGCGTGTACAACGGGTTGTGTCCGGCTCTGTAGCTGCTCCGGGACGCCATATCGTCATCAAGTTCAGACCGGGAAGGAAAGTGAGCTTCGGGTGGGTGCTCCTCGCGTCTGTGCCCCCTGTATGGCGGAGGAGACCGCGGCGGTCCCTGTCGATATGGAGGTCGACTTCCAAAATATTCGTGCGGGGCGCCACCACCATATGCCTGAAACGATCTGCTGGATCGAAGTGAAGGAGACGGAGGTCGATGGATGGGCTCTCGAATGTAATCTCGTGTGGGGGATGGGCTTCGGGAGAGGGGAGGGGGCGCGTGTCTCGAAGATCGCAGGTCTCGCGACGCCGAGCGGCTTGGGTAGACTTCTTGCCTGGTAGGAGACCGAGGAAAGGGAGGTTGTTTGTAACGAGCGTAGGCTTCCTCGGAGCGAGACGGAGACCCGTAGGAATGAGGATGGCGGCGGTGCGACGGCTCAACGTGGTGGTGAGGCGACAACCGCCGGCGCTTCCTGTCGTCAGAATCTCGCGAGCGTCCTCGGATATATCTTGTCGGGCTGTGAAGCTTCTTAGACCTCTTTCGATGCGAGTCGTCGGGCGATTGAGTCGAGTCTCTGTATCTCTTAGCGGTCGGGGACGAGCTGGGAACGTCGTAATCACGACTGCGGCTGCGTCGGAACGATTTTCCTTCCCCTGGCGCAGACTGCCACACCCTGCTCGTGGGGTAGCCGGGAACGAGATCCTCCACGTCGGGCTCGCGGCCCACGAGGTCGACGGGGCGATGTCGAGGGCGATCTCGTGAGCGGTGGCCGTCGTGCGAGGACGGCTGCTGGCGAAGGTGGCCTCTGCTAGGATCCCGGGGAGGAGACCCTGGTCGATGAGAGGAGGTCACTCCTCTACCAGGCCGGACCCGTTCTCCGTGGTCATCGCTTCCACCAATGTCTCTCATGGCAGCATGTTGACGAGTTGAGGCTTTGGCAGATGCCTCTGGCAGCGAGTAACGCCAGTAGAGTTTTAGCGCCTCGTCAGTAAATCGCCGCACCTTAGCCGAACCGCCGGGGCACCTGTCTGCCTGCCGAGCTCCGCCGCCCGCATTCTCCCAGGAGGGGAAGAGGGGGGCGCAGAGGCAGGGCAAGGCGAGGAGGGCCTGCAAACCTACCTTACCTGTAGCCAGGGCCAGCTGTAAACTGTTCCGTCCGGGCTGCGAGCTGTTGCGTCCGAAGATTCAGCCCAGACATTCGGCCGTGAGCAAAGCACGTCGGCTGCAAGCCTGCGACCACCTCACCAGAAGCGTCCATCAGAACCTCCCGACCCAACAACTCGCACTCCGTCTCACGTCTGGAGTGTGCGAGGCACTACGAAATCCTGGCGAAAAAAATTTACGTTATCCCCTCCATCCCTCCAATCCCAAATAGTCTTCAACAGAAGATCAAGCGAAGGTTGAAGGCATGTCTGTCGCGATTGCATCTTGAACCTGCCATTCGCGTTCGCCATGTCTCTTCGCCGAGGGAAGAAGACTTGTATGCAGAACCATGCAATAAAGATCATCTTGGGAGGCGGATAAGGGGCGCCGAAGAAGCCGACAAGGGGAGACGCCTGATCCCAGCTGCGATGGCGACATCAGGACCGCCGAGCGGGGCCACAATCAATTAGGCTGCTCAGGCATCTTTCGTTTAGAAAAAACACCGCCGCATCTCATTGCCGTGTCCTGATGCGGGCGGAATGGCATGAATGACTGGTGGCCCGTGGGTGCCACCCTGATACCGTCATTCAGCGATATGTTGTCGAGTGAGCCATCGTTTTGATAGATGTCGCGATCGCCTTTCAGGCGCATTGGATGTGAGTGAAGAAGACGGCTGCAGAAGCCAGGAGGCGCCGATATGTGCCAGGACGAACAGCCCGACTAAGACCGGGCGCCGCAATGTGATAGTCCGAGCTTCAAATATCTCTGCTCAAATACTGCTGCAAGATCCCCCATTCATTACTGAACGGCAGGTCCGGAGACGTCAAGTCGCATTGTGGTGCGGGCGGCCAAGACCTCAAGGCACAAGTTGTCAAGAAGGTGACGACAGATATCCGGTATCGAGCGAAAGGCCTCGTTGTAGCCCCTACGAGGCTAATGCGCCAATTCCGGGTATTGAGCCTCTGTTCCTTCGACGCTGGACGCTCACGCGGCAGCGGCGCCGATCGGCGGTCGACCACGAGGTGTTCGATATGGCAATGGAAACGTCGGGCGGCGAGACCGAAACAAGCGTAGACCGCACCCTCTCTGAGATCACGTGAAAATATCTACCCATGTCATGACGCTAATCCCCTTCAAGTTACCCCTTACGGATGATTAGGTAGGAGCACTATCGGGAGTGTATCCACTGCCAAGGCAGAGCTTATTAGCAACAGCTTGTCCTACCTCGGCTTGCTTGCCTCTACACTGTCCTCCACTACTCCTGGGACGACGGCCCGAGACCCGTCTCGATATCGTGTGGCTGCACTGGATCTTGTCCGTCTCCTGGTACTACTTCGAAACTCCGCGTGGATCTCTCCTTCGTCAATTCTTGTCCTCGATAAACCGCATACAGATACATCTCGTCAACATGGAGTGGTTGGGCAGAGCCAAGATCGCATTCACTCACGCCCCGACACCCATGACGATCAAGCTTAAAGACGGCTCGGAAACGGATCTCGTTAAGATATGTGAACAAGCTACGCCCCCGTGCCAGCTCAACCCACTGCTGTTCAATGGGCACCTTCAGACCATGTGGACAGCCACGCGGCCTCATGGCCCCAAGATCCATTACCGCCGTAAGTGTTTCGAAGCCGATGGCACGTCTTATCGGGGCACCTTTGCCGTCGACTTTGCCGTCGAGCCCTTCGAGGGACACGACCCAGATTTGCCCTGGAGGACGCGCTACTTCACTGAAGAGCAGCTGAGAAACATGGGCTCCGACGATGCAAAGCCCATGCTCGTTGTACTTCATGGCCTATCCGGGGGATCGCACGAAGTCTATCTGCGGCACGCTATCGCGCCTCTGCTCGAAGAAGACGGCTGGGAGGTCTGCGTCGTCAACTCCCGGGGCTGTGCGCGGAGTAAGATCACCAGCGGCATGCTGTACAATGCCCGGAGCACTTGGGATCTGCGACAAGTTAGTCATTGGCCGGCCGATGGTTGCAACCGCCATGCTTACGGGACTTAGACGGTGAAATGGCTCCGCAAGACTTATCCCAACCGGCCGTTGTTCGGCCTTGGCTTTTCTCTTGGCGCGAACATGCTCACCAATGTGAGTCGCTAGCCTCTCAGAGCGTCGTGGCTGCAGGTCAAACCAGTAACGACGGTGTGGCAGTATTGCGGCGAAGAGGGTTCTGAGTGCTTGCTCAAAGCTGCTATTGCCTGCTCGAACCCGTTCAAGTTGGACATATCCTGCAAGTTCCTGCAGGACAGCATCGTCGGCAGAGAGCTTTACCTCCGCTCCATGGCCAGTGAGTCTGGCACGATATCGGCAGCGGCTCTTTCAGGGCTGACCACCAACTTAGCCTCGTTGAAGGAGCTGGTAGAATTACACAAGAAAGAGCTGCAGCTCTACAGCGACCTGGACATGGAAGCAGTGAACAGAGTCACCTACCTGCCCGAGTTTGATCGAGCGGTCCAGTGCGTCATGTCGCAATGGATTATATGACGCAACGGCTGACCAGACGTTCCAGGTGTCCGACTTGGGGCTATCCGACGGAGCAGGCCTATTATCGTGACGCCTCATCGTCAGACGCCATTCTGGCTATAAGGATACCCTTCATGGCTCTTCACGCCACCGACGACCCGGTATGAAGATTGTTTGGCTCTTGTCATCGTCGATAGACACCCTCTGACGTGGACATAGATTGCTGTCCGCCAGGCGGTTCCTTATGAAGAGTTCGAGCAGAATCCCAGTACGGTTCTCGTCACGTCCTCGCTGGGAGGTCATCTCTGCTGGTTCGAATCGGGGGGGACCCGATGGTTCCCTCGGCCGGTATGTCGACTCGAGTACGGCGGCGTCGAAGCTACTGACATTGGCTCAGATATGCAACTTCTTCAACCGAATGGCTTTTGACGTCGACTTGGAAACGGTCACACCCCTCGAAGGACCGGTGAGCTATAAAACGACGGCAAGAACAACGTTTGAGCCCATGCGCCGTAAACTCAACCCCGTTGACACGTAGTCCGGCGCTGGGAGTGACGCAGAACAAATTCCACGGGTACGGCAAATCGCGGCTGCTCGATATTGATGTAAATGTGATGCAATAAACGATAAAGTTACATAGATAGTTGGCATGCATGTAGATTTAGACTAGACATGTCTTCTTGGTTTATCAGACTCTGGCCCGCAAACGCAGGCCACGAAGCTTCGCGCGAGGTGCCTAGGATGGCGCCTTTCGGAACCTGACATCTTCAACCCGACTCCAGGCGCCAAGACAGTGCAAGAATGAAGACAAAGCGAATGAGAGAGGGATATCACATGAAGAGAGGAAGAGAGCAAGGCTAAGCAAAGGAAACCTGTTTCTTGGGTTTCGCGGCCTTTGAGCCGGTAGATGTCAGGCTCTTGATAGACTCGTCCGTCACATCATCGTTTCGACGCTTTCGTTTCCTTCGCAGCGATTTCTTCGTGTCCTCGAGTGCAGCCTGCTTCTCCGCCCCCTTCTTCTCCGCCTCGGCCTTTCTAGCTTCGCGGATAGCTTCCATCTGGCGAGCCTTGATCATCTTGGACTCGATTTGACCGTTCTTTTCCGCCTGTACGATGGCGATGATCGTCTCCAAGCTCTCCTGCGCGACTTCATCAGCAAAACCGAGTTTCCCAGTCTCGTCATCATGGAGATCGCACCGTGTCGTCCACAAAGACCTTGCCCTTCTTCTTCCCACGAGGCTTCACGACGCCCACCGGGGTGATCATGTTCAATTTCGGGATCCCCAACTCCTCGTCTGTGTACGTCTTCTTCTTGGGTTTCTTCAAGAGAGCGGCTGCTACATTCCTGTCCTTTAGCTGCTTCGACGGCGGGGCGGCCTTTGGCTTCGCCTTCGACTTGGTGACGCCGTCGGTGGATGACTTGCTGGAACGCTTGTCGCGAGTGCCGCTCTTGGGCGCGGCATGCTTGTTCTTGATGGTTCTCGTCCTTGAGGGTGCCATTGCGATCCTTGACGAAGGTCCAACGATAGATAGTTGAGGTGAGTCTCGGCAGGGTTGGGGAAGGTTAAAAAAAAATAGACTGATAAGGCGATAAGAACCTCGAAGATCATCTCCAGTGTGTTATGTGGGGCCCTAAGGATCCCCAGAAGATTGTTACGTAAGACGGTAAGATATCTGATGAGGGAGACGACTGATGATCAGAGAATTGCTCCTACATGCTGCTATTACATCCCCAGCATTTTGCTGCTTTTGCCTGCAGATGGTCGATTAACACCGCTTGCTTGCTCCAACGCCTTAATCTCTCCCTGTTCCCCGAGCCGCAAACCGTGCTCTCCGTCGTCTCAATCGTGATGCCCTTGCTCGTATAGCTGGAACGACGACACCGAAGGGATCCAAAATCCCTCGTGCAACTTATCCGCCCCATTACCCTCATTGTCGCGTCTCTCGATCTGACCTGCGTCGGAATTTGTCAATTCATCTGCGGTCGTCTGATCCCGAATACTGGCGACCTCAGTCGAGTCGTCCCGGTCGTCACGTCTTTGAAGGCGGGGGGTCGGAACAGCCGTGCGGAAGTCATCGGAGTGCACTGTCGCGGCGTTGGATCGCATCTCACCGGAGTCATCGTCTCTCCCTTCAGGGAAGTCTCGGTCCTGCGGTTGCGTTCCGTCCGCAGGCTCTGTGTGAGCCGCCTGTCCTGCTCCGTCGATACTGTCGCGGGGCTCTGCCACTGATTCGCTTGCTATTGTCGAGGCTCTGCCGACGGGTAGACGCATAGCTCGGTTCAGTCTCTGCCGCCAGGTTGGCTGCTCGGGCGGCCGGGGACTTGCAGCAAGCGGTCTAGGCGTCGCTTGAGTTGCCGGATACATGCTGCCACCCGGCATCTGCTGGTGCCATGTGCCTGGCGACGAAAGAGAGTAGTGCTCAGCAAAAGCCACTGGCTGTGCTCTTGGAGGATTCTGCCCCTCAGCATTGAACAAGGCCGGCTGATATATGACCTGAGCCTGGTTTCCAGGCCAATGCCAAACCACCGGCAGCTGCGCGATGACACCGCCGTCTGGTCCAAAACTTCGACGTGGGACTCGCCTCCCGCCAGGAAGCCGCACCGAACGGCGCTCTCGTCGAGATATGGCGGCCTTGCCTAGGCAGTGCATGTAGACGAGGAAGAAGACGACGGAAGCAAATGAGATGCTGAAGATGATGCCCGACTTTTCGGCTGCAGAAAGGCAGTCCCATCCGGTGCAGCGGTTCGACCTGCGGTCAAGGAAAGCCATGTCGGGTATCGGGAGGAGAGTCTTTGATCAATCAAGGACGTCAGTTGACGCAGCCAGTCTCTGGCGCAGATGCAAACTCCGGCTCACCGTGAAAGCAGTTCACCGTGCCCTGGAGGCATTCAGAAGCCATTCATTCGCAAAATTGCCAAACGCTGAGCGGGGCGTGGAAAAGAGTGATTGAGAAATGGCAAGGGCCTTCACCGTGGCACCGACAGCTGCTATCGGCAATCTCAGATACCAGGCTGCCGTTGGCTGCGATGCTTCGTAGCACACAAGCTCAGTGTATGGTATTAAGAAGAAACACCATCTCGCGTTTCAAGAAGCCCGAAGGGTCCCATTTACTGGGTTGAGCTGGGTTGGCACAGAGCAGCAATTAGATTTCGGCGGTAAGTAGGTAGGTAGGTAGTAGGTCAGGTCGTGGTAGATGGCTGGTGGTCCATGCTCTGGCAGGGCAAGTCCGTGGTGGAATCAAGAGGGAATAGGGAGATAGGCAGGTAAATGAACCGCACGCGGGACACTGAGCACACCTACCTTCTGGGTGTGATGGTAGATAGGTGATGCATATTATCTACTACGCCTACCTACCTAGGTATCTATATAATAGTAAGAAAGGCATGCAATTAGATATATCCATCATCCTCCTGCAGCTCTTATCACACGAGGCTCTCGTGATAACAGACATGTATGTACGGATATAGTATCCGTACGGGAGTGTGAACTCATACTGTGCCTCTAACGCTTCTCGCACGGCTCACTATCGACAAACCATCCTTCCTTCTCTCACTCCCTCACCCCAAGTTTTTTCAATCGCGACGCATCACTTCGGACAAAGGCTTCTTCTGAGCGGGCACCTTCGGCGTCATCGCCGATTACGTCTTCGAATGATCTTACTCTCTGCTTCTCCTTCGCGGCACGCCTCTTAGCTGCCCGTCGCAGAATATCGAGTCGCAATCCACCATCATGGCGGCCTCCGTCCCTAACGGGACGCTGAACGGAGCCAACACGGACGACAGACGTGCAACTCTCAACAGCATCCGCTTCTCCGACATCCCTTCCGCCATCGAAGTTCCTGTGCAGGGCGACCAGACACAAGGCGACCAGGAACGAGGCGACCAGGAGGCACAAGGCGATCAGGAAGATGAAGCCGTCGAGATCGATCTACTAGACCTCCTCGACGACCCGACCGAGCTTTGCACTCTTTTCGAAAACGAGAATGCGGCCAAAACTTATTGGATGACGGTGGCACTCGCCTATGCGAAACAGAACAAGATCGACCATGCCATCGAGATGCTCATCCGGGGAACCCCGACCGTCACCGACCCCAATAACCCGCGCGACAAGGTCACGATGGTCTGTTGTCTTTGCTGGATGTATTTATGGAAGAGCCGTGAGGCGCCGCGCGTCGCGCCTGAAGGCGTGCCCGCGAGCGAGGCCAAAACCAAGGAGTACTATCTCCAGTTGGCCACCACTTCGCTCAACGATGCCGGCCGACTAAATCCGTCCTTCCCTCCCCTCTTCCTTGCCCGAGGAGTCGTCCGTCTCCTCAAGGCTTCCCTGTATGCGCCGTCCAAGAATGCCAAGGGAAACAGTGATCAGAAGCAAGAAGAATTGAAGCACTCGATCAAGTGTTTCGAGGACGCTCTTCGCGTCTCCCAAGGTAAAAACATGCTCGCGCTAATGGGAAAAGCCCGTGCCTTTTTTTCCATGCAAAAGTATGCCGAAGCTTTGGCTGCCTATCAGGATGTCTTGCAAAAGATGCCCGACCTTATCGACCCAGACCCCCGGATCGGTATCGGCTGTTGCTTCTGGCAGCTGGGCTTCAAGCAGGATGCCAAGGTGGCCTGGGAGAGGTGCCTGGAGATCGACCCCGAGTCCAAAATCGCCAATATCCTCCTGGGGCTCTACCACCTCGATGCCAGCGCCCATGTGCCTGTCAACAGCGAAGAATTCTTGAGGCTTTACAAGAAGGCCATGACCGAATACACACAAAAGTCGTTCAAGCTGGACAAGAATCTTCCCCTAACCTGCTCCACCTTCTCCAACTACTTTGCCTCGCGTAAGGCGTGGGACAATGCGGAGAAGCTGGCACACAAAGCCATCCAGTACACAGACGTCAATGCCATTGCGAGCGACGGCTGGTATCTGCTCGCTAGAAAGGCACACTACAGCGGTGACATCGAAAAGGCCAGTGACTACTATCGACGTTCTGACGACGCTCGCGGAGGTGCCGAAACTGGCTACTTGCCCGCCAAGTTTGGCGTGGCTCAGCTGTCGGTGATAAAGAACGACCTGGGCGAGGCCAAGCTCCGGCTGGAGAAGATGATTCAGCAGTCCAAGAACCACGAGGCCATGATTCTTCTTGGAACCCTCTATGCCGAGGAGATCTTCGCCGCTCCAAGGAGCGACAACAAGGATGATAAGTCGGCCGATGTCAAAAAGGCCATCGCGCTTCTTGAGGGCGCCCGCAACGCTTGGAAAGACCCCAAGAGGGTTCTCTCCCCTGACTCTTCCGTTTTGCTGAACCTGGCTCGTCTGTACGAGACGGACAACCCCGATAAGGCTCTTCAATGTCTCCAGCAGGTGGAGCAGCTTGAGTTGGAACAGTTGCCTGACTCTGAGCGTCCCAAAGACGCGACGGACGAAGCCGAGGCTCTGGCCGCCCTCAGAAAACTTCTGCCTCCGCAGCTGCTGAACAACATCGGCTGTTTCCACTCACAAGCTGAGAGACATGAACTGGCCAGCGAAATGTTCGAGGCTGCCCTGGGCGCTTGCATGAGGATCGTCGACAAGGACTCCGGCACGGACACGGATGCCCTGGTTTCGACAATCAGCTTCAATCTCGGGCGAAGCTACGAGTCGAGAGGCTTGGTGGAGAAGGCAGTTGAGGTATACGAAGGGCTCGTTGCTCGCCACGGAGATTATACGGATGCCCGCACCAGACTCGCGTACATCAAATTACGGAGGAACCCCAACAAAGAGGGCCCCGATGCCGTCGCAAAACTGTACCAGGAAAACACCGGCGACCTGGAGGTTCGCGCGCTTTACGGCTGGTACCTCGGAAAGGTCCACTCGAGAAAACGGCCGGTGAATGTGACGGAGGACCACGAGTTTCGACATTTCAAGCACACGCTGCAGAATTACGACAAGCACGACCGATACGCCTTGGTTGGCATGGGGAACTTGTATCTTCTGCAAGCGAGGGAGATGCGGCGTGAGACGACCCAAGAGAAGCAGAAGCGAAGCGCCATCTACTGCAAGGCCGTCGAGTTTTTCGAAAAGGCTCTCTCCTTGGACCCGCGCAACGCCTATGCGGCGCAGGGCATTGCCATCGCACTCGTAGAGGACAGGAAGGACCTGAAGTCGGCTCTTCCCATTTTCAACAAGGTCCGGGAGACGATACGTGACTCTCACCTCTTCGTCAATCTAGGTCACGTCTACTCAGAGCTCAAGCAGTATTCCAAGGCCATCGAAAACTACGAGATCGCCCTATGCAGGGACGGCAAATCCAACGACCCGGTCATCATGTCGTGCCTCGGCCGGACTTGGCTCAACAAAGGGCGTACGGACCGCGACATTGACGCGTACATCAAGGCACTAGAGTGCGCGGAAAAGGCATGGATTCTTGCGCTTTCTCTGCGTTCAAGCAAGCTAACCGAGTCCACCGAACAGGCTCTTGAGGTCGCCCCCGATCAGGTACACTACAAGTTTAACGTGGCATTTGTGCAGATCCAGCTGGTCACGACGATCCAGGCATTGCCCGAGAACAGGCGAACGCTTGAGCAGCTGGAGAAGGCGGCAGAGGGGTTGGAGGCCGCCATCGAGTCTCTCGACACGATAGCTACTCTTCCGCAAACTCCCTATCCGAAGCACGACGTGGAGCAGCGCGCCAACATGGCCCGCAACACGCTTCGCAAGCAGCTGGAGAGGGCCATCGGAAAGCAGAGGGAATGGGAGGAGAAGAACAAGGAGAAGATCCAGGCGGCACGACAGCTACGTGAGGCAGAGCTCCGGCGGCGCGAGGCCGAGCGCGAGGCGGTGCTGGCCAAAGAACGAGAGCGCCAAGAGAAGATCAAGAAGGAACGAGAAGAAATGGCAGCCAAGGACAGGAAGCTGGCCGAGGAGCGGGCGGAGGAAGAGCGTGCCCGGATGGAAGCCGAGATGACGACGGACGAGGCTGGCGAAAAGGTGAAGCGCAAGCGCAAGCCCGCCTCCCGCGCGACCGGTGGTGAGGGTAAGGCGAGGCGGTCGCAGAAGAAGAAGAAGGAGAGCGGGCGGGACGAAGGCGACGATGAATCTCAGGAGGATTCACGGAGCAAGAAGCGACGCCGCCTCACCAAGAAGGAGCCGTCGACCAAGTACAAGTCGGCCGAGATTGTGGTCGACAGCGACGATGATGATGACGGTGTAGGGGAAGGGGGCGCGGAAGAGCGTCGCGAGTCCTCTCCTCCGATGGCCGAAGGCGATGACGACGGCGCTGGTGACGCCGACGACGACGCCGACATGGACGACGTCGACGACGTGGACGCCAACGGCGATGAAGTACAACGCGACGAGGGCGGTGCTGCTACTACTGCTGCAAATGGGGCTACGGACGAGGATGAGGACGAGGACGAGGACGCGCCTCGGCGGCAGCATAAGCGGGCCCGGAGGGGACCCGTCGTCGATAGCGATGACGAGGATGAGGGTGGTGGTGCGGGTGCGGGTGCCGCGAGCCAGTCGGTCGACGAGGGTGCCGCGGATGAGGAGCTTCCGGATGCAGATGAGGACTAGTGAATGGAGCGTGGATCTCCTCGTGTATGTACGTTATGCATACATATGTTGTATGGATGGATGCTACGGCGTTACCGTCCTACCCCCTCCCCCCCTCTCTTCTCTTCTTCTTTCAAGGGGGGTTAAGAAACTGGCACACTTGGATCCTACGGTGGTACGGGATAAGACGGATAGGCCAAGAATCAAATAGTCTGTCTAACTGCCGGGATCTTTCATGGCTACCTCTCAACGATCGATATTATGAAGAGAGACCAATCGACTCAACAGTTTCTGGTAGGCCGACAACCAGGTGCCGCAGACGGACATGTGACGGACGGTATGAGCGTACGACGCACGGCGTCCACCCATCACTACAGAAACGGAACCCGTACTGTTCTCGGGTCCGATGCCCACCAGGCATGGACGATGGTAGTACCCAACGGTCATGGGGAGACGAGCCAGGACTGTTTCTGTCTAAAAGGCGAAGACCTGGTCACTGAGCTTGCTGACGGGACGAGCCTTGGTGAAGCCGAGGCTGTCCGTCGCCTTCTTCAGGCCGCTCACCATAGGGGGAGGACCGCAGAGCAGGATCTTGACGTCGTCGGCGGGCTTAGGGAGCCATTTCTAGATGAGGGTGAATGTCGTTAGTAGCGGTTGGGGGGGGGGGGGGGGGATAAAAGCCAAGAGAGTTTGGGGGGATGCAGGATTGAAAGCCTACAGAAATCATGTCAGCGGTGACATAGCCGACGCCGCCGGTCCAACCCTCGGGGGGGTTGTCGAGGACGAAATGCACGCGAATGCCTGAATCAGCCTGAACCAGGGCATCCAGATCTTCCTTGAGCAAGATGTCCTGAACAGAGACGTTGGCAAAGATGAGGTCGACCTGGGTCCTGTCGCCGGTGGGGCGGCCGCGGACGATGGCGCGGATGATTTGAAGCATGGGCGTGATGCCCGTGCCGCCGGCGATCATGCCGAAGTGACGGACCATGTTGGGAGTGTAGACAAAGGCGCCCTTGGGGCCGCGGACGCGGATCGTCTGGCTCACCATGAGGGAGGCCATCATCTTGGAGATGTTACCCTGAGGATAGGACTTGATCAGGAGGTCGAAGTAGCCGGGCTGGTGGTCGCCCGAGATTGGCGTATAGGAGCGGACGATCTCCTTGGTGCTGCCATCGGGCTGGGTCAGAGGCGCACCGATGGAGATGTGCTGGCCGATGGGCAGGCCGAGAACGGATTGCGACGACGGAAGCTTGAAGCGGTAGCTGGAGGAGAGCAAGGTCAGACGGGAGAAGGGGGGGGGGGGGGGGGGGGGGCCAGCCGGCGCGGGGGCCCCCGACCGCGTCGGGCCCGTGGGGGGCACGGCCGCTCCCCCCGCGGGCCACACACCGTGGGAACC
>PDHP01000184.1:0-70051 GCA_003339455.1 Ophiocordyceps camponoti-leonardi (nom. inval.) | reverse complement strand
AATAATAATAATAATAATAATAATAATAATAATAATAATAATAATAATAATAATAATAATAATAATAATAATAATAATAATAATAATAATAATAATAATAATAATAATAATAATAGTATAAAGAAAAAGAAAAAACGATTTTAAAGAATTTTTTTATATAGGGTTATAGGCTTTATAGGGTTATATAAAGCTCGAGCTTTAACTACCTACCCTACCCTATTATATTTTACTTCGTATATTTATAATTTTTTTTTTTATTTTTTAACTCGATTTAGTTTTTTTTTAGTTTCTTAATTATTTTTCTTTTACGTTTATTTTTATTTTCTTTTTTATTTTTTATTCTTATAAATATATAACCCTTTATATAAAAGAAATAATACTAGGGGTAAAGGATTTAATTATATTTTCGACCTAATTTTAATACAATTTTAATACGATTTTAAAATAATTTTAATATGTTTTTAAAATAATTTTAATACATTTTAACCTAAATCCCTAGGATATATAATAAAATAAAATAATATATTTTAAGGATATATAAAATTATTAAATATTATACTTATAAATATATAATATAATAAAGTAATATATACTAGGAAGAATCTATTTAAGCTTAATCCAAATTAGTCTTTTATTCGACTAAACCTTTAAATCTAAATAAAAAAGTACTTAAGAATATAATAATAGTTTATACTATTTTCCTATTTAATTATAAAAGAAAAGTTATTAGTATTTAAATACTCGTATAATAATTTAAATTAATCGGTAGGAATTTTAAATAAAAAGTATAATATTATATAATACTATATAATTTTATATATAGTATTTATATAATTCTAGTCTAATATTAGTATAAATTTTTCGCGATTCTAATATAAAATCGGATTAATATTAACTCGATTCCGAAGGATAAGAATAGGGGAATCTTATATATAAAGATTAGGTTTTATTTATATATTAAATAGAGAAAATAAGTATTTAGGACTAAAGTAAAAGTATATTTAGTAAGGACTACTATTAGTAAGGGTACTTTATCCCTCCGTTATTTAATCGGTATATTATTATTATATTATACGTATATATAGGATTACTAGTTATAGTTATACGTAGTTATTAGGGTATATTAACCCGTTATACTTAATAGGGTAATAGAGATACTTAATCGATAGTTAGTAAAAGTATTAATAGGAGTATTATTAGTAAAAGTATTATTAGTAAAAGTATTATTAGTAAGAGTATTATTAGTATTATTAGTAAAGGTATTAGTAGAAGTAGTAGTAGTAGTAAAATTTATAGTAATTATTATATTATTTAGGGTATTATTAATAGAGATATTAATAATAAATATAGCGGTAAATATAATAGTAAATATAAAAGTAGGGGTAAATATAAAAGTAGATATAATAGTAATAGTAAAATTTATAATAGTAGTTATATTATTTAGGGTACTATTAATAAAGATCTTAATAGTAGAAATCTTAATAATAAAGGTAGAATTGGATATAATAGTAGTAGTAAAATTTAGAATAGTAGCTATATTATTAAGGGTAGTAGGAGTATTAATAGTATTAATAGTAAAAGTAACGATAGTATAAGAGGAATCTATTATTATAATAGTATTAATAATAAAGAAAGATAAAGTAGAGTATTAATCGTAAAAAGAAATAGAATAAAGCGTTAATTATAAAAAGAGATAAAGTAGAGTATTAATTATAAAGAAAAATATAGTAATAGCGTTTATTATAAAGAGAAATATAGCGGTAGTATTAATTAGGAAGAGCTTTAATTCTTAATAGCGTTACTATAGCGTTACTAGGTAGGTACCTTCGCGCGCTAGGCGGGGCTGTGAATATGGGTTGTATTAGGTTATAGGGGGACATTACCGTATTAAGCTAAAGGTTACTAATAATAGTAGGCTTGGGTATATTTAGTATTAGCGTAAATACTATATACTTGTTAATTATAGTATTATATCCAATATTATATTAAAGGACTATACTATATTAGGAGGCAAAAGGTTATAGGGCGATATAATATTATTAGCTAAAAACGCTATTAATAAGCAAATCTAATAGGGTAGTATAACGATTATAGAGCGCTATTACGATATTAAGAATACTATAGGGTAGGTAAAAAAAAATCCTTATTTTTAATTCGGATTTTTTAATTCGGATTTTTAATTCGGATTTTTAATTCGGATTTTTAATTCGGATTTCTAATTCGGATTTTTAATTCGGATTTTTAATTCGGATTTTTAATTCGGATTATATAATCGAGGTTTTTTACTTAAAAGAAAATTTTACGAGGAATTAAACCCTAGCCTTCCTAAATAGGAAGGTAATACGCTTATATCTTACGGCTATATTATATAAGTTTTACTTTTTCTAAAAAGTTACTTTTTTTTCTATAAGAAGGCCTCTGATTGGTCAATTCGTCAATTCGTTCAATTCGTCATTCAATTCGTCGTTCAATTCGTCGTTCAATTCGTCGTTCAATTCGTCGTTCAATTCGTCGTTCAATTCGTCGTTCAATTCGTCGTTCAATTCGTCAATTCAATTTTTCTACAAGAAGGCCTCTAATTGGTCAATTCGTCAATCCGTCATTCAATTCGTCGTTCAATTCGTCGTTTAATTCGTCAATTCGTCGTTCAATCCGTCGTTCAATTCGTCAATTCTTCTTCTTCTTCTTCTTCTTCTTCTTCTTCTTCTTCTTCTTCTTCTTCTTCTCACAAGGCAGAACACAAGGCAGAACACAAGGCAGAAGGGCAGAACACAAGGCAGAAGGCAGAACATAAGGCAGAACACAAGGCAGAACACAAGGCAGAAGGGCAGAACACAAGGCAGAAGGCAGAACATAAGGCAGAACACAAGGCAGAAGGCAGAACACAACGTAGAAGATAGGAAGAAGAGGATAATAGCTGATAAGGAGGATAACAGCTAATAAGGAAGATAATAGCTGATAGCGTATATAATCGTATAATCGGATTATATTTTAAGCGTGGTAGCTTTTATTCTGAGTTATCGTAATACATAAGTTATTATTACCTCTAGAGGAATATTATTACGCCGCCGAATATAGTAATACTACCGATACTATAATAAGGATATAGCTATATTATAGCGCTATTGCGTCTATTACTCTATTAGCGCTGAGTAATATAGTATTCCCCGCCTTGTTACTATGACTAGCGCTATAATATACCTTAGCGGGCGGGGGGGGGGTTTTGGACAGGGGGTATGAATGCGAGTACGTCGCCGATAGCTATTATCCGTCGTATTGCTTATAGTAGATAGAAAAACCTTTCTGAGATATTAGGATTTGGAAATCTGTCGGTCGTTAAAAGCTGTCGGACTAGTGTTAGTACTAGCAAAAAATTTTCGTACCGGTACTTTGGGTACGGACTAGTACTCTAGGTATGGGCTCCGGTACTTTGTATTATTCTCTACAAGGTACTTTTATTTTATACACGCGGCTACGGCTACGGCTACGGCTACGGCTACGGCTACGGCTACGGCTACGGCTACGGCTAAGGACTACAAAAATCACACCTACGAGGAATTAAACAGACAACCTCTTTTATTTCTACCTAAACCTTAATAACTAAGCCACGAAGCTATATTTGCTTTTTATAGCCACTTTTTAGTATTATTAACCTACCTTCTTCTTCCTACCTTCTTTTTCCTACCTTCTTTTTCCTACCTTCTTTTTCCTACCTTCTTTTTCCTACCTTCTTTTTCCTACCTTCTTTTTCCTACCTTCTTTTTCCTACCTTCTTTTTATCCGTACGTATAAAATCTCTCTACAAATAGTAGCAGATTTCTATAAATAGTAGTAGATTTCTACAAATAACGATAGATTTTTATAAATAATAATAGATTTCTACAAATAACAATAGATATCAATCCTTGGACAGGAAACGTGGGCTAACAGCAGTTTTGGCGTTAATAGCTAGATGTACCTTTACATGCACCAGAACCTGTGAACGGCTTCTTATTGGCTATTACCCCCCCTTGCTAGCTGCTATAACCCGCTTGTCGGATGTTACTCTGGACAAATGCCTCCAGACTACCTGTCCAAAAACACCCCCCCGCCCGCTAAGGTAGTCATACGCTCTGAACACCGTTATACATCCCCTCTTTACAGCCCAGCCCGGCGCGCGAAGGTACCTAGTCGGGGGCTAGTGTGGGCGTACTAGGCTTGTCAGGTAGGCGTAGCCTTGTAGAGGGGTCCTAGCCTTGTAACCCTAGCTAACCTTGCAACCCGGACTAAGCTTGCAACCCGGACTAAGCTTGCAGCCCGGACTAAGCTTGCAGCCCGGACTAGGCTTGTAGATCTATCCTAGGCTTGTATTTTATACTAGGCTTATAATTAAGTAGAATTTTTAAGACTTAAATAGCTTTTAAAAGCTAATTATAAGCCCTAGAAGAAAAATTTCCTAATTAGGAAATAGCTTATTTTTTATACTATTTTTTAAATAATAAATTAGGTTAATTAAATCTTTTAAAAGAGAGTTTTAAAAATTTCTTTTATTTTTAATACGCTAATTATAATACTTATAAGAAGAATTTCCTAAATAGGAAATAGTTTATTTTTAATAGTATTTTATAAAAAATAAGGCTTAATAAGCCTATTAAACTAAGGTTTTATTTATAATAATACTATTTTTACTATTATTAAGTATATATAAGTAAAAAAGTAATTTTTTTTAAAAAAAGTAAAACGTAGTATAATAGTATAGTAGTTTAGAAGAAGTCTATTACCTTCCTATTTAGGAAGGTTAGGGTTCGATTCCTAGTAAAAATTTTCTTTTAAATAGAAATTTTAATATAAAAATTAATTATATAATACTTAAAAATAAAGTATAAAAATAAATAAAAAATATAAAATACTACTTAAAAGGGATATAAATAGTAAATTAGATTTTTTTATTAATTATAATAGAATATTAATACTTTTTAGTACTAATACCTAGTACCTAGTACTACTAGGTAGGTACCTTACCTAGTAAGAATATAGCCGACTAATCAGAGCTTACGTATCCGGGCTGCAAGCTTAGTACTAGTCTGCAAGCCTAGTCCGATTTGCAAGGTTAGCCAAGATCACAAGCCTTGCTAAACATCCTAATACTAAATAACTTTACAACCTTAGAGACCCTCTACAAGCCTTCTCAATTCCACAAGCCTAGCAGCCCACCTAGGTACCCCGACTAGGTAGGTAGGTACTAGGTACTAGGTAGTACTTTCTGCTATAAACAAGCTACCTCTCTTGTACCACGCCTTTGTACTAGAGATAGGTAGCGTAGGCTGGCGCGGGGCGGTCATCCCGTTTGGGAAGAGGGTGTAGCCCCTAGAGATTCTGGGTGCAGCTAATAGTAATACTCCTTTGGGTGAGGATTTCCTTTTTTTTCTAACAGGGATTCTTTTTAAGTATTATTATTGAGTATTACTATTAGGTATACCCGAGATATCTATTAGGTACACTTATAACCTAAACGGGAAGACTACCCCGTACTAGCCGATACTACCTATCTCTAGTATAAAGGCATAGTATAAAAGAGGTTACTTTTTTACGCCGTTATTAACGCCGCTACTATATAAGGATTACGGCCGGCCTTACTACCGCTACCTATATAGAGGGATTAGGCCGGCACTACCCGTATAGAGTAATTACGGCCAGCCTTACTACCGCTACTTATATAGAGGGATTAGGCTAATACTACCCGTATAGAGTAATCGTAGTCGGCCTACGGCTTTAATTAAAAAGATAAGGAGGTATAATAGTACGATTAATAACTTTAAAATCTACTAGGTCTTTATACCTAAGTTAGGTAGCGTAGGCTAGTACGGGGTGGTTTTCCTAATCGGGAAGGTATACTTCCTATCTGGGTTATGGGTATACCTAATAGATATCTCGGGTGCACCTAATAGTAATACTCATTGTTATTTTCCACACCCCATTCATCTAGTCACCACACCCTCTTCTAAATCGGGGGTACCCGCCACCCGACCGGGCAGACGACCCCGCGCCAGCCAACGCCACCTATCCGCGGTACAAAGCCCTGGTAGCCTAAGGAGTCACCCGTTCTGCCGAGGTACCTTCTCATTCGTGCCCAGGCAACTCACAATTGTATAGTAGACAATCAAATAGCCGGTAGTAAATTCATTCAAAAAATTCAGTAGCGATAGCAGCGACGGCAGCGACGGCAGCGACGGCAGCGACGGCAGCGACGGCAGAGAGGGCAGAGAGGCAGAGAGGCAGAGAGGCAGAGAGGCAGAGAGGCAGCGAGGCAGCGAGGCAGCGAGGCAGCGAGGCAATTGAAATATCATAAAAAATAGGTACCTCTAGTACTACGGGAGACTTCTGAGGCTGCCAGGACTTTGTACCGTAGATAGGTGGCGTAGACTGGCGTGGGGCCGCCCGACCTAGTGGGGAAGTTGGTATCCTGATTTGGAAGAGGGTGTGGTGACTAGATGAATAGGGTGTGGAAAATAACAATACTCTTCTCTATTTCTACCCAGGCCCTACCTACTTACCCCGCCCCCCCGTATACTCGCCTACCTAAATTAGGTATAAAGGCATACGGATCTTAGGATTAGGTCTATATATATATATCCGTATAAGACGAGATTAATATTAATATCTCGGGCAAGCAGTCTATAAGGAGATTACGATCTAATATAAATATATAGGTAGGAAGAGTATCTTAAGGATAAAAAGGTATATAAAGGGGTAGGCTAAGGGAGGAAGGGGGGGGGTTATAGTAGTATTATTAGCATTAGTATTAGTAGCGCTATTACTATCTTCTTTAATTAAAGAGATCGTACCGGTTATATAGTTAGAAGAATAATCGGACCGCTTAATCTCGTAATCGCTTTTTATTATAGATTTAAAAAAATTAGCCTAAATTATAATACTTCTAATCCTATATCTTTAAGCCCGTATTTCTAAGTATGTATTTTCGTATACTTATAGCCTACTAACGTACGGGGGGGGTTTTTTAAACAAGGGGTCTAAAGGTAGTTATATAGAGTAATACCTAATAAGTAGGTCGTAATAGCTAGCGAGTTAGAGTAATAGCTAATAAGATACGCCGTAAGTAATCCATACCCTTTAAATATATATATACCTTTAAACGCTTTTAATTAATATAAGCTATCGGAAGCTACTAAGTATTATCGAGCTAATAAAAAGCTATTAGAAAACTAAAATCTATTAATACTCGAATATATATATAGTAAGACGATTATTATTTTATAATAGGTATTTAATCTATAGTCTATTTAGCTTTTTCTTTTTATAAAAAGATTTATTATTAAGAACTAGATTTCGGATAACTTAGTATCTTTTTATTTCTATTATCTTTTTATAGTATTAAATTTTCCCTAGCTAAATAGAAATTACTTATACTTATTCATTTTTTAATACTAGAAAATATTTTTTATATTAGAAAAGGTATTCTATATATAATATACTAAGATTTACTAGCTTTTTATATATATAATACCTATTTAAATAAGTAAAAGATATTATTTTACTTAATAGTAAATAGTATTTTTATTATCTAATAAGTAGGGTAGCTATTTATAATTAAATTAGCTATTCGTATAAACGGTATTTAAATATACTAAAGTAATCTATTTAAGCGCTATTATAATATAGTAAGCCTATTTAGGATATTATTAGGATAAATACCTTAGGTAGCCTCTTAGGATACTATTATAATATACTACCGACTAGTATTTTCGTAAACGTTAACGCCTATAAGCGTATTTTAAGTAATAAATTAATTCCTATACTTCTAATACTAATAAGTAAGAATATAAAAGCAAAGCTCGTTAAATACCCCGTTTCTTTCCGCTATTAGTATTATTAGATTATAAAAATATACTTTTTATTACCTATTACTAAGTAATCTATTAAAAAAGCAAAAAGGAAATATTATTCTATATACTATTTAATAAACCCTAAGTCCTTTATTAAAAGCTAAATACTAGTCGCTTTACCATTATTTTTATTTATTTCTTCGTAATCTATTATAGGGGAAGTATTATATAGTCTCTCCTAGGCTTTAAAAGTTTACTCGAGTCGGGTAATCCCTTTATCCTACATTTAATTATCTATAAATCGGAGCTAAAGATTATTTATTATATTAAGGTATTATATAAATTCTCTAATATAAGTCCTAGGGTATTATTATTTACTTTTCTCGAGGCGTTTTTTTATTTATTACTAAAATATTCCTATACTAAAGTTAAAGAAGAAGAGGAATAAATCGGATACTATTATAGTTTTTATAACTTCCTCGAAGTCTATTTTACGAGCTAGATAGATTTATTTATTATATTTATAATCGTTTATTTTAGCCTTAAAGTCGATAAATATTAAAATAGTTTTGGTAAATAGTATATCGATATTATAGTTTAGTATAATACTAGCTAGTATTATAAACTATAGTTTAAGAATATTCGAGTAGAAAATAAATAAGTAAGTCTTTAAATAATAAATAATATAAAACTAGAAGATAAAATAGTAGTCTAGTAATATATAAATAATATTAGCGATTAATTAGCTATTAAATTCGTTTCTATTAAAAGGCTTAACTATCCTACTATATATATTAGTATAATCTATTTTTTCTATAATACGTAAACTAGTCTAGAATAAACCTAGGATATTTATATTATAATTATTATAGAGTATATTTATATATAACTTAGTATTAATTAAAAACCTTTAATTCTAAACGCTTACCTAATCCTTATAGTATAAGAGTATAAACTATAGCTTATATTATAAACTATTAATAAGACTTTTACTCTTACTTATATTTAGAATTTCGCTTTATAAACGGGTAGTAAATAATAGCGCTAGTACCTAGCTACTTTTAATATAATATTACTAAGTATCCGCTAAAAATAGGCTATTTTTATTATTATTAAGAGGGTTTATTCTAAGTAAGTAATTACGAAATAAAATATTAAACTATAAAAAAGTATATAGGTATTACTACTAACTATTACTATCGCCTTTATTATTTAAGGCTACCTATATAGCCTTCTTCTTTCCCTTTATATTTTATTATAGGCACTAGGATAATAGAGTACCTGGACCCATATAGGGTTTAGCCCGAATATTTGTAGCTTATATACCTACCTATTTAGTAGTAGTTAGGAGTATAAATAGTCTTTTAATAGTATTATTATTATAGAGTTTATACGTATAATAGAGATTTATTATACCCGTAATAGGTTATAAGCGCTATTATATAAAAGTATAAATAATTATTTACTAAAAAGAGATATTAGTAAGATATATAGGAGATAATAAAAAAGTACTACTTACTATGAATTTCGGTAGTAATAATACTTATTATAAGTCTTTATAAAGTTAAAAGAAGGATTCTAATCCGGGGATTTATAGGCTATTATATAATAATACTAGTATTCCTTATATTAAGAATACTCTATACGCCCTATAGGCAACGCCCTCTTAATATTAATTAATAAATTAGAATTAATCGTTATTATAATAAGTAATATAGTATAAATTATATAAAGCTTTAAATAATCGTAATATAATAAGAAGGAGCTTATCGCTAGTCTATTTAATACGATTAATAAATTATCTTTATAGCTTCTTTTATACGCCTCCTTCCTTTAGGAGGATAGCCCTATACACGGAGTTATCGGGTAAGGCCTTCGGGGGAGACCCGGGTAAAGGTATAGACCTCGACGGGGGAACCCTCGGGCTCCGATAGTCCTACTAGAACTAGTTAATAGGTTCGCCTTTTTTTAATATTATTTTATCCCTTAATAACCCTTTCGTAAATACGCTTTAGGCTTTAAATAATCCCCTTTTAAAGTCCGTTTTCGATAAACTTACCTAGGTAGTCTTATAGGATAGTTTTTATACTATATAGACTATTATTAATTCCCTTACTAAAAAACTTTATTCCCGGAGTTTTACTACCCTATAAGCGGACTCTATACCCCTTCCTATATTATTTACTAAAGCTATTTAGAAGACTATAGAGAAAACTATTATAATTATACTCTATACGAAGTCCGCCCTCTCCGGCTAATTATCTTAGGCCTTTATTCTTACTATTACTAGGGAACCTATTATTAATACCCTAATAGGGGTTTACCTAATCCCCGCTTAATATAATTATAAGGTCCTTATTTCCTTAAAGGATATTCCTATTATAAATAGGGTCTTATCCCTACCCCCTCCTACCCTTATTATTAAGGTAAATAAAGTAATAAGTATACTAGCTATAATTATAGCCTAATACTTCCCGAATAATAATATTATCCTTATTTTTAATACTAAGAAGAAGAGTCTTATAGACTAGGATAACTAGATTTAGCGAGTATTTAGTATAAAAGTAATATATATATACTAGACTTTTACTATTATTATTAAAGGTATTTATATAGAGTCTACTCTTTAGGATTATAATACTCTCCTCGCTATTTTTTATACTATTAACCGTATTAATATTATTTATTCTAGGGCTATAAAGCCGTATAAGGGCTTATAAAGTATTACCCTCTAGATAAACCTTATCCTTAGTATTAATAGTATAGTTAATATAAACCGATTCTATATAAATAGCCTTATAATTAACTCGGAGATTATTTATTATAAACCCTATAATAAATTAGTATACCCTAAGTAATACTATAATTACTTTTAGTATAATTATATTTTTAAATACTATTAGGAAAACCCCTATTATAATTATTATAATTCCGCCCTATATAATAATAAAAAAGGGCCTTATTCTATTAATAAGGGGGATTAACCCTAATATTACCTTTTATATAATAGTACTTATACTACTTAAGTATACGATTACCCTATTTCCCGCTAATAATAGGAAAAGGCTAAGGCTAACTATTTATTCTACCTTTAGCGCTTTTAAGAACCGCCTATAATCTAGTCGCCTACCTATTACCTATCCCCCTATACTAATACTAATAGCTTTATATAGGTTTTTTTATATAAATAACCCTATTAAGGCTCCCCCGGGAACCTTAACCGCGTTTTAAACCTTAATCTTACTAGCTTTTAGCCTTTTAACCCTATTATTCTTACTTCCTCTTAAGATTTAATTCTTAGCCCTATACCCTAAAACGGACCTCTAATACGAGGTACCTTAATAACCTAGGGTAGTCCTACTCTCTATAGGGCTTTAGCCTTATAAGGCTTATCCTCCTCTTAGGGAGTAATTACCCCCTATAGGAGTATAAAGGGTATTAAGGGGGGAAGGGGTAAATAGGGCGGTAAGGGAGGATTATCCTTTACTTTATCCTATACTTAATTTACCCTTTTTATATAATCGTTATTCTTTATACTTTTAATATAATTATTATAAAAATTATAACCTTTACTTAGAATATTTAGTATATAAATTACTTTACTTATTTTACCCTTTTTTTTACTATTAACTATAATATTATTATTCTTTAGGAGTTCTAGCTTAACTCGTATAACCGCTTATTACTCCCTAGTCTTACCCCTTATTATTTTATTTAGGGCTTTAGCTATATATTTATTTATATTTATAAATAATATAATATTAAGTCCTAGGATTTAGTTTTTTTAAAGGATATTATTAGGGTTTCCTTTTATAATAATCCTTATATTTTTTCTTTATACTTTTTACTTTTTAGTATTTTTACTAAACTTATCCTTCTTTTACCCTAGTTATTTTCTACTTATTCTCCGGCTATTATCCTAGGGGATTTTAACTCCTATTACCTATTATAGGACTTTTATAACTATACTTCGCCTTATATCTTAATCCTTTTCAATATTATAGCCTCCCTTAGTCTTAAGCTCTTAACTCCTCCTTATAAGGTTATTTAGGAGGTTTATAATTATTAGACTAGTATAATTAACCTTTTCTAGGCTACCCCCTTTAGCCTTTTTATTTTCCTTAGCCCTAATTTAACTCTTTATAATTCTAATTATATTCCCTAGGCTATTTCCTTTTATATAATTCTCTTATTAAAATCTAAACCCTCCTACCGCTAAAAGTCCTTTTATCCGGATATTCTTCTTACGGAAGCTAAGAACCGCCTTCTCCCCTTTTATATCCGCTTCTTTTCGCCTAAGGAAATTAACTCCTTTATCGCCTAGTTTTATAGAGAATTAAAGGCTATAGTAGTTATTATTATCCCCTATTACCCTTAAACCTTTAAACCCTAATTAATCCCTTAATAGACTTTTAAGGTAATAAGTATAATTAGGTTTATAAAAAGGAATTAATAATACTAATAAATAAACCTAATAGACTCCTATTAAAAGGATTATTAGGATATAATATTAACCCTTAAAAAGTCTATTTATATAGCTAAGAGAAATATATAAAGGGGCTTTCTTATATTAGCCTTCTTAAACCCCCGTATTATATAGTTTATAACCTATTAGACTCGATTATATAATTAAGCCCCCCCTAAACTAGCCTATATACTTTTATTAGCCTCCTTTCCTAATAATCCTATAATATCCGATTTTACTAAAAAAGTCCGATTTTTAAATAATAAGTTCTTTTTATATTCTCCGATTATACTCCTATTTTTTAACCTCGATAATTTATTCCCCTTTTTTAATATTTTTTTAATTATTATAAATTCTAATATATATAAGGCGTTTTATAGTATTTTATTATAAAAGTCTATAGGATTTAATAGAATCCTAGTCGGCTTTTTAAGGGCTATAGCCCCCCCCTTATTATAGTATTTACTAGGCTATTTTAGGGCTATATTTCCTAAGCCTACTTTTCTACTACTTTTAAGGTTTTTAACGTTATTATCCTATATAAATAGGGTAAATTACCTAAGGTTTACTAGACTCTAGGCGGTTATTAATTAATCTCCCTCCTTAATACTATTAATAAGGTTCTTAAAATAGTCCTTATAAAGTATATTTCTATAGCCATAGAGCTTTAGGGTATTCTACCTTTTGGGTAAATAGGTAACCGCCCTAATAAATCTATAAATAATACTTTTTTTCTCCTTACCGAAACTATTTAGATAATATAAAGCCTTTAAGGCTTAGTTTCCCTATTAATACTCGATATAATAGGAGCCTTCGATTATATTTCGTACTATAAGCTTATTTAGACTTTTAATTACCTTAGATTCCCTCCTTAGATCTTAGCCCTTTTTTACTCCTACTTTATAAACTAATTATCCTATTTATATATTAATAGTATTCTTTTAAACCCTAATTTTATCCTAAAGGGGGTACCCTAGGGGTCCCCTTTATCGCTTATACTCTTTATCCTATATATTTCCTCTTTTTATTATTATTTAAAAAAGGTTATTAGGGTTATCCTTATAGGTTTTACTAATAATACGAATATTATTAGTACTAGTTAAACCCTAGTTTAGGTCCGAGCTTAGCTTATTTAAGCTTAGGCGGTTTATTAGGACTAGGCTAAAAAGTATAAAATATCCTTTTAACCCCTAAAAAGCGAACTCCTTTACTTTACTAGAGTTTATTAGGCGGATACCTTTTTATTAATCCTTAATAGAGTTTCGATTACCTTTACTTAGGAAGCCTATATACTTAGTATTTAGATTTACCGGAAGCTCCGGTAAAAAGCCTACCTTTAGTACCTTTAATAAAAGCTATAAAAATAATAGCTTATACTTATTAGCCTTATTATTTCTACTTAGGGCTTTATCCTCCTCTATACTAAGGAGGTATATACTAAGGTTATTTATACTATTATTACTTATAATTCCCTTTATTTTATCCCCCTTACCCCGGCTAAGGGTAAACCCTCTAGTCCTATAATTAAAGAGTTTATAAAAGTCTAAGCCTATTACCTTCGTATTATTACTAGGGCCTACTAGGCTATACCCGGCTATTATATAGAAATCGAAGCGTATATTCCTCCTTTTAATATTTACTTAACCTATTATTTTACCTATACTTATTAGTTCCTCGAATCCTATAGTTTTATTATTATAGTTTACTCGGTTATTAATCGGGTTATTTATTAACTCTACCCTTATTATAACCGCCCCCCTATTACCCCCTATATTACCCTTAGGGATATATAATAAGCCTTTACCTTTTAGGTAGGTTCTAAAGCCGCCGGCTTATAATTCTACCGATTATTAGACTTTTACCTTTAGGATAAATAGTATATTCGTTAAAAGGCTAAGGAATAATACCTTAAATAGTATAAGTAGTCCTATAGTTATACTATTAATATACCCCCTTATTTTCGTCTAGGTATTCTCCTTATAAAGTATACCTTTTTTTCGAAGTTCTTTAATAGCCTTTTTACCTAGCTTTATATTAATAGGATTAGACTTAATAGGTTTCTCTTTACTTACTATATCCCCTTTATATTATTATCTTTTTACCCTTATAGCTTAGGCGAGGATAAAATAGCCGAATATATTTTCCTTTATTATTATTTTATTATTTTATATTACCCTCTTTTTTCTTATACTCTAATCGCCCCCCTATAAAACTAGGCGGACTTTATCTAGGTATTCTAGTATAAATCCTATACTAGCCTTTTTATTAAGTAGTTTTTTTCTTTATATTAATTATACTAATTTAACCTTACCCTAGACTTATAAGTATAATAAGCTTTAGTATTATTTTAATTTATTATTACCTTTTTTATTACTATTTATCCCCTTTTTATTATTTAACCCCCTTTACCCTTTAATTATTATTTTAACCGCTATATAATCCTCCGTATTAGCCTTTTTTTAGGGGGCGTTTATACCCCCTTTTTAACGCCTTTACTCCCGTTTTCTCGTTTACTATCTTCTATTTCTTTATAGGCTTTTCCTTTTCCTCTTATCCCTCCCCTAAGGGTATTATAGGCGGAGTTCTATTACCCTCCTTTATTATTATTACCTTACTTTTTATTCTACCCCTTTTTACTATTATCTTTTACTTTAATTCCCTTATACTATATCCCTTTTCCTTACCCTTTTCCCCTTCCTTTTTACCTTCCTCCTATTATTCTTTTATAAGCCCCCTAGTATCCTTTTACCTCTTAGCCTATTCCCTATACTTTATAGTATCCCTAAGGATACTAAAGTCCCTTTTTATATTCTTATATAGTCTTTTAATTACTTAATATATAGACTCCGGCTTATTTTTAAATAGGGGGTAATATAATATATATTTATTAATATTAAGCTTTTAGTCGAAAGCCTTATTATTACTAAGTATATACGCTAAGAGTATATTACCGTTTATTATTTAGAGTATTACCTAGTTTACCCCCTTTTTAATCTATTAAAAGCGGGTTTTAATCCGCTTTATTACCTACTAATCGTTCTTTAACTACTCCTTATCTACTTTTACCTATTTCTCTAACTATTTATCGATTTAATTAAGCGAATACGCTATATACTTAATAAGGATAAAAATCTATTAATTAATAATTCTATTATCTCGGGTAAGGGTAATATACGGTAATAAATTAAGCACTTCCTAGGGCTATAGGTAGTTTAGTTAATTCGGGTAGCCTATATTTAATATAGGGATTAGCCTTATAAATCTATTATTCTATACTAGCCTTATAGGTATACTCCTTATTATTATTATTATTATTACTACTATTAATAGGGTAGGAATTATAGGCTTAAATAAGTTAATAAGCGCTTATATAAATAATAATTAAGATTATATAGCCCTATCCTATTCCTCCTTTATAATCTATTATAATTCCTTAAAAAGCTTTCGAAACTATTATTCTATTAACTCCCTCCGCCTAAATTATACTTATACTATTTACCTTTACCGTATTCGGGAATCCGCTCTATTTAATAAAAGCTATTAATTCTACTACCTTTTAGGCTAATATAGATAATATTAATTATTACTTATTAATACTTCTTTTACCCCCTATTTACTCCTTTAATCGACTCTTACCTAGGTATAATACCCGTATACTATAGTATAATAATAATAAGTAGACGATCGGGTATTTACCCCTTATTAACTATAATTACTCGTTCTTTACCTAGATTCTATTTACCCCTTTTTTTACTATTATTTATTTACTCTTTTAATCCTAATAAAAAAAGCCCTTTTTAATTAACTATAGGATATATAGGCTATAGGGAATATTATATAATTTATTAGATTCTACTAGCTAGGTATATATAATAAGGGTAGGGGCTAAATTAACTATAGGGTACTCGTTAATTATATACTCTTTTATTACTCCCCCTTTTACCGCCCTTATAATTACCTTTTCTCTTTTATATAGGAAAGGGTAGAAAGTACTTATTAAGGTAATATTAATAAAAAAAAAGGAAAAGAGGAAGAAGGGAGGAGCGATTAAGGTTTTTATACCCCTTTTTCTACCGCGTTTTACCGCCTTTATATTAATATACTAGGTTAGGTCTTTTTTTCTCCGCTTTTTTCCTCCTCTTTCTTTTTCTCTTTCTCCCTCTCTTTTCTACCCTCCCCCCCCCCCTCCCCTTTTTCTCCCTCTTTTTCTTATATAATCTACGAGACTACCTAAGTAAACGGCTTATCCTATTATACGTTCGTTTACCCTTACCCTATAGCCCCCTACTCGGGGGCCTAGGGCCCTACTTTTACTCTATTATTAGGGGGTTTTACCCCTTTTTTAGGGATTTTTCCTACTTAATATAATAGTAAGGTTCTAAAAGCCCTTTAAAGCCCCTAGAGTAGATTTAAATAAATAAATAAAGTATCCTATTATAATAAGATTATATTAACTCCTAGCTTAAGCTAAATATAATACTTTAATATAAGCCCTAGAGGTAGTATCGAAGGTTTAGAAGTATTATTAACTCTATAGCTTAATATTATAATACTTTAAATTTAGGATTAAAAATAATAAGGATTTTAATTATAAAGTTATTATCGATATACTTTAGCTTAATAATAAGCCTATTCTTTATACTATTAATACGGTAATAGTATTCTAAATTATAAGATTCCTATCTTTTCTTTCGGCGAAAAATACCTAGGCTATTTTATAAATTATTTAGATTAACTATTATCTTAGGCTTTTAGATTTTATTTACTATAATATAGGAATTAATTTTAACTTAGTTAAATTTCGAATAATAACCGGCTTTCTTAGGATCTAATATACCTAGGTTCTAGTAAAAGCCTATTAGTCTATTAGAAAAGTCGAGTAATATTATACGCTATTTTAATAAGTATTTAATATAATTTCGGAGGAACTCCGAGGCGATTTCGATTAAATATTAATCCTATAAATAGCTATTAAAATAGTAAATAATATAGCTAAACCGGATAAACTCGTACTAACCTTATTTATATTTAGAGTATACCCTAGAATTACCCTTAAATTACTTTTTATACTATCGATTATAAAATACGTATAAGCTATTTAGAAAACTATAATAGCCCTTTATTAATATACTACTTCCTACTAGGTTTATAAGGCTTTAGTAGCCTAAAATAGATTAAATACGATTAATTATCTCCGTTTACCCCTTTAAATTAAAGTATAAGTATAGTATAAAAAACTAGGTTAATAAGGCCCTTTTACCCTATTTTATATTAATAGTTATAATATTATAATCGAACTCCTTAATAAGCCTTATTAATTTCGATTAACCTATATTCGCTTATTCCTTATAAATATCGAAAATACCCTATTAATTTCGGATTAATCTCCTATTTACTTTAAACCGACTTTAATACGATCTCGAGTTAGATTTAAGGTTTAAGTCCTTTAAAAATAATAAGAAGCTATTACCTTTATATCCTAAAAAGAGGAAAATAATATAATACTCTAAATTAGGCTCTAGAACGAAGATAAGATTATTATACTAGGATATTTATATAAGGCGTTTAATAACTAGGAGATTATTAACCTTATTAGTAAGGGAGTCTTCTTTTTTAAATAATTTAACCCTACGAAGTATACTAATATACGGATCTTCTAGGTATATATAATCCGGGAAATTAAAGGGAAAATAATAAATACCCTATATAAAAAGTCTTAATTAATTATTATTAATTATAATAATACTAATAAAAATATAATTCTAATATAATCCCCTATAATTTAATATATTAATTAATATTTAATTCTAGTATTAGTATTAACTAAACTCGAGTCGAATTCTAAGCTTATTCTAAGGGATATTACCTAAGCTTATCTAATATACTTATAGGGTAAAAAGGACGAGAAAATAATAAAACTAGGAAGAAAAGGTTATAAATATAAAGGTATACTCTATATAATACTTATACTTAATAGTATAAATAGTATATTTTAAGATACGTATCATCTTTTTTATTTAGTTAATAGGAAATAGTCTATATATATATATTAGAGTCTCTAGGACTCTAGGGACTCTAGGAGTTCTAGGAGTCTTCTAGACTCTATCCCGAGTCTTTTCTTCTATCTTCCTTCTCCTTCCCTAATAAAATAAGCTAATATTAGGGCTATATATATTCTTTAATAATTATTTATTCGTATTAATAATTACTCTTAGTATTAATAATAGTTAATAATTATATTTTAGGATTCTATAATAATCTAATATAATCGGTAATTATAAGGCTTTAGGCTATAGTTTTAAAAGTACTAATTTATTATTTATACTCGTATATAGGAATCTCCGGAATCTCCCTTTAGGGACTTCGGAGAACTCTAGGAAGTTTATTAACCCGAGGTTTTACTATTTATTAAATAGGAGTATTCGGAATCCCCTAATAGGGATATTAGGCGACTCCGGGAGTCTTATTATCTAAGGTATTATTATTAGACTTCTCGTAGTCTATTCTATAATAACTCCCTTACGTAAGAAAAAAAATATAATATTCTTATTATTATTATATACTCTAAAGGGAATAAAAGGAGTATATAAGTACTAAATAAAGATTATAAAAGTAAGAGTTTATAAAGTAAATTAAATATATAATAAATACGTAAAATAAATAATAAAGTATAATTAAACTAAAATAATAACTACTTAAGGTTAACTAGGTAGGGAATAAATAATAGTATTAGCGTAAAAGGCTAATTATATAGAAAAAATAAAAACCTAGTAATTATATATAATACGTATTATAAAAAACGGTAAAAATAAAGGAAAATACAAGGGAAGAGGGGAAAACGTATAGGTTTTACTATTTAGCCTATTACCCGTTTATATTTATAAAGTATTACTCCTAAGGCCCTAGCCTTAAGGAGTCCCTATACTTAGCCTATTTATAATTACGTAGGCTATTTATACTTATAAACGCGGGAAATTAAGTCCTAGTATTATTAATACCGGGGGAGTAAAGCGCCTATATACTCCTATAAAATATTAATAGGGTTATAACTAGTATAGTATTTATATAAGGTTAGGTTATTAATATAGGATATTCTATTATCCGAATAGTTAGGCTAGCGAATAACTAGGTAGTATTAAAAGTCTAGGTAGTATTACCTATAAATCTAGCGGTATCCTAGGCCGAGGAGAATATAGGAATATAGTATACTATTTAATAAACTTATTATATCGACTCTACGCAAGGTATAATAATATATAAGGCTATATCCGTATAGGCTATATACCCTAGTAAGATCCTAATCGTTATAATAACTCTATTAAGGGAAATATTAAAGCCTAAAATACTTTTCGCCTAATTATAAAAAGCCGTAAATATAAGTATAATCTCTATAGTATGGAATATTATAATTTTATCGGTAATATAAAGAGTTATAACTAGGAGACTAGTACTAGTAATTTCTAGGATATTATTTCGGATAATAATAGGTTATTATAATAGGGCCCTATATCCTTATATATCGAAGGTATAGGATAAGTCCTATTATTATATTTATCCTTAAATAATAGTAGCTAAGAATATTATAGTATATTAGCGCTATTCGGCTAAGAGTCTATTTATAAAGGCTAGGTTTAGAGCTCTAGGCGTAAATAGGTAGTACTATACTATATTATTACGCGTAAAGTTAATAGCTCTTCCTAGTATTATAGCTAGGTAAGTAGGCGTTAAATTAAGTATACTAGCCGCGAAGTATAATAGTATACTCGCTATATATCGTCTCTAGAACTCTACGAAAAAGCCTTAGTTAATTTATTTAATTACCTTTTATAGTATAAAGTCTATAAGCTCGGTTATTTAGGCTAGCTCCTTATCTATAGTATTATATACGTTAATAAGGGTAATACGCGTAAAGTAGGCGAGTATAGAAAGGACCTAAATAATACTAAGGGCGGAGCCGATAATATTTATCTCCGATTACCGGAATCGACTATCTACGCCCTAAAAGAATATAGGTATTTAAGTAGGATAAGCTCCGGTAATTACGAAATAGCCCTAGTTATTTCTTAGTTAAAGGGTAATTATAATAAAATCCTAAATAGCTAGTAAGTCTATATCTAAGCCTAAAGAAATAACCCTAGTATATTAAACTAGTATTAGTATTATAGATTCCCTAGTAGGGAAATATAACCCTTTATTATTTACCTAATTATACTCTAGGCTAAGGCCCTCTTTACGTATAAAATAGCGGAAATCCCTTAAAATATTTATATTACTTAGCTTTTAATAGTATTAAGTATTATACCTTATTTTATAAAATACTTAGATTATATTATCCTTATAACCGTATAATTAGAATATATATTAATACCCTTTATAGGATATTTATAGCTATAGTATATTTAAGTAGTCTAAGAAAGTACTATAGAATATTATATTCTTATTTTATTATCCTAATATATAATTAATATATAGGATTAGAAATATAAAGGGTAATAATAAGAGGGAAAAGGGAAAAGAGGAAAGAGAAAGGAGTAGGATTTATTTATTTTTCTACTCTATAGATACCTAAGGTACTATTTTATTAGGCGGTAAAATACCTAAGGCTATTAGTAATAAGTACTTAATAATATTAGGAGTTCGGATAAAAAGCTTTCTAAGCGGTAGTATATAGTATATTAAGTCTCTATATTCCCTAGGATAGCCTATAAATAATTATATAAAAATTAAGCTATAAATAAAATAAAGGAGAAAATAGTAAGGAAATATACGAAAGGAAATAATATAAGAGAAAAATTATACTAAACTCTAGGAGAAATAACTAAGGAGAAAAACATAAAAGAATTATAAACTAAGGAAAATAAATAAGGCGAATAAAAATAATATAATAAACCTAGGAAATAATAAAAGGAGAATAAAAACTAAGGAAAAGGGGGTAACCTTTAGTACTTAAACGTTTAATACCCGAGAATCCCCTAGCTTTAGGGGTTTATACTTAGCGATTAAGTTTACTCGTCTTTTTCGTATTTCCTTTATATATTTATAGATTTAGGCTTAATTAATTTCGAATTCTTCGATTAGCTATAGCGCGAATATAGTTAATACCTTCTCCTATTTATTATAGTACGATAATTATCCTTTTTAGGCTATAAAGTACTTTTTAATTAATTATCCTTATTTATAATAATATATTTATAAGTCTAGGATTATTTCTACCTTTTATTTATTTAGGCTAGTTTTAGGGTTATTTATAAGTCCTAGTCGGTTTATAAGGGGTTTAACTAGTAAAAGGTATATAATAAATATAATAGGGTAAATATTTAGGAATCCGTTTATATTAAGTTAATAGGCTAAGTAGTTAATATATTCTATAATCTAAAATAGGCTAGTTTATTACCCTTTTTACGTATAAAATAATGGAAATCCCTTAAAATATTTATATTACTTAGCTTTTAATAGTATTAAGTATTATACCTTATTTTATAAAATACTTAGATTATATTATCCTTATAATTATATAATTAGAATATATATTAATACTCTTTATAGGATATTTATAATTATAGTATATTTAAGTAGTCTAAGAAAATACTATAGAATATTATATTCTTATTTTACTATCCTAATATATAGTTAGTATATAGGATTAGAAATATAAAGGGTAATAATAAGAAGGAAAAGGGAAAAGGGGAAAGAGAAAGGAGTAGGATTTATTTATTTTTCTACTCTATGGATACCTAAGGTATTATTTTATTAAGTAGTAAAATACCTAAGGCTATTAATAATAAGTACCTAGTAATATTAAGAGTTTAGATAAAAAGCTCCCTAAGCGGTAGTATATAGTATATTAGGTTTCCGTATTCCTTAGGATAGCCTATAAATAATTATATAAAAATTAAGCTATAAATAAAATAAAGGAGAGAATAATAAGGAAATATACGAAAGGAAATAATATAAAAGGAAAATTATACTAAACTCTAGGAGAAATAACTAAGGAGAAAAATATAAAAGAATTATAAACTAAGGAAAATAAATAGGGCGAATAAAAATAATATAATAAACCTAGGAAATAATAAAAGGAGAATAAAGACTAAGGAAAAGGGGGTAACCTTTAGTACTTAAACGTTTAATACCTAAGAATCCCCTAGCTTTAGGGGTTTATACTTAGTAATTAAGTTTATTCGTCTTTTTCGTATTTCCTTTATACGTTTATAGATTTAGGCTTAATTAATTTCGAATTCTTCGATTAGCTATAATACGAATATAGTTAATACCTTCTCCTATTTATTATAGTACGATAATTATCCTTTTTAGGCTATAAAGTACTCCTTAATTAATTACCCTTATTTATAATAATATATTTATAAGTCTAGGATTATTTCTACCTTTTATTTATTTAGGCTAGCTTTAGAGTTATTTATAAGTCCTAGTCGGTTTATAAGGGGTTTAACTAGTAAAAGTTATATAATAAATATAATAGGGTAAATATTTAGGGATCCGTTTATATTAAGTCGGTAGGCTAAGTAGTTAATATATTCTATAATTTAAAATAGGCTAGTTTATTATTTACTAAGCTTTAGGGGGGTCCTAATAATAATATAGTATCCTTTACCTAGGCGTAATTATACCTAGTCTCCTATCTTAAGCTTAAGTAATCGGATTTTCTTATTATACTATTCTTTTATAACCGCTTATATAAGAGTAATAGCGATTATAGCTTTATTATAAAGTATATTTTTATTAAGGATACCTTATTATTCCCTAAGGCTCTAGAGTCTATTATTTATCCTTTACCCTATTAATAGCTTATTAGGCGAATAACTAATTATTACTAAAAAGGAATTATTTAATAAGAATTAAATTAGGAGTATTATTAACGGCTATAGTTATCTAGGGTTATTTATTATAAAAAACCTTAGAGTGATTTCGATTATTTAATTCCTCCTTTCGGAGAGCCTATTTATCTAGGGGTACTATACTATAGATATAAGTAACTTCGTTCTAAATACCTATTAGAGTATTTACTAGACTTTAAAGGTAAATTTTAGGTCCTTATTTAAGATAATCTAGGAAAGAATCCCTTAGTTAGCCTAGAGGAGGTAATAATAAAGGGCTATAGCTTATTCGGTTATTATTATTATATTATTACTAGGAATTAAAATATAGGCTTTAGAAAACTTATTAAAAACTATTAATAGTATATTAAAGAATTCCCTAAGAGGGGTTAACTAAGGTATACCTTCTACTTTAATAATAGGTAGGCTAATAATAAAGTCTATAATTATCGTATAGAATAGAATAACTAGTAATTAGATTAGTATAAACTATTTAATAGTAGTTAAATAGTCTATTTAGTTCTAGTAGTATACTTTATAGTTATTTACTATTTTATTAATTATCTTCTATAGACCTAGGATAGTAAAAGCGGATACTAAGTCCTACTAGAGTCTTGTATAACTAGTATAAAAACTATGCTTATATATATCCTTAACGATTTCCTCCGTATAGGATATTAGTATATATAGTCGCCGTTTTTTATCTTCTTCTAGGATATATAAGAAATATCCTACTCGCTAAAAAGGGAGTCTAGGTATTACGTTTTCCTCGCTAAGCTAGGAAATAATTTTCCCCTACCTAGTATCTCCGGGATATCCTATAATAATATTAACTTCGATACTTAGCTAGACGAATATCTTTATAAAGTAAAATAATATACCCTCGGGGGTATTATCTTATTAAACGTTATTAAGCTCCCTAGGCTTTATACTATTTATATTTACTCTATTAGCTAGGAGTCGAAATAATATATTAAATACAATATTAATTATACTAGGGATATAGTTAATAATTAATAGAAATTAACTAAGGTACTAGGATATATTAATTAACCTATTACTTATACGATTATTCTTTATAAATAATAATATTTATTTAATAATCATATATATTATTATATAATCGGTTAGTATAATTACTAGGGTAGTACTAAATAAAATAAGTATATATAGTTTCCTAATAGCCTAGACTAGATAAACGACTTCTAGCTTAGTAGGCTAATATCGAGATTCCCCGCCGTATAGTATCCTACTTAAGAATATAATTAGTCTAGTATTTATTTAGGCTAGTATTATTTTTTAATCCTATATTACTACTAGGTTTATATAGTAGACTATAATTCCGAAGCTATACTCTCGATTAGTATTAAGCTAAATAACTAGTAGTATATCCGGGTTATAGTACTATAATTACTATATTTTAGTAAAAGTATTAATAATCTCCTAGAATACTTATTCCTCCTCGGGTATTAACTAGTATATTATAATTATAGTATATTATATATATTCTTATCCTCTAATTAGGACTCCTTAATTCTTACTAATCCGGAGTAGTATTATCTTCCTAGCTTATAAGGGCGCGATAAAACGCGCGAATTATAGATAAGCGTATCGTAATTACCCTATTATACTAAGCTATTTTTCGAATTAGCCGAGTATACGAGGGAACTTAATTTCCTAGAGTATACGGATATAATTATCTATATTTATAATCCTAAGTATATTTACTTTATAGCCTAGAAGTTATACTAATAGGTATTTAAAGAATAATTTAAGTTTAAATAGTATTATATTCTTATTTATAAAAGCGGTAAATACGAGTCGAAGGTATTTAAAGTACTCTACTATCGAGTTAGAAAAAACGATTATATTATTAATATACGCTATAATAAACTTAATAAATAGCCTAAAGAGTATATTTATAAATCGCTAAGTATAGACTAGGGAATTCTTAAAACCTATTAATATAACTTTCGACTATTCTAATCCTTAGTATATAACTAGGGTAAAGCGTTTAATATAATCGGGATAAACTAAAAATTAATAAAAGAAAGATTTAGTATTTATTATTAAAATAAACTTCTTCCCTCGGAGGTATATAATTATATATTCTTACCTAGGTATAGGATATATATTTAGGATTATAAGACTATTTAATATATATAAGTCTATTACCTAGCGATTCTTCGTTTTACTATTAATAATATATAGCGTATTAAAAATTAGTATAGTAAATAGTATAGGTTTAGTTATAAACTATATTTATCCTTTATTATAAAGGGTATTAAGTACCTTATTAATATATTACTTATTCTTAGTTCCTTAGTAGTATAATTATAATACGATTCTATACTATTACTAGCCTTCGATTAATAGGACTCGAAGGAGATTATTCTAGTCTTATAGAATAGGTTTATCGTTTACCTAAAGGGTAGGGAAATTATTAATAAGTTATTAGAGCTAGTAATTAATATTTATATCCTTATTATATATAATAACCCCTTTACTAGTATAGAACTCTAGGCTATTATCGACCTTAGTAATATAAAGGCGGAATAGTAACTAGGTCCTTAATTACTATTAAATAAGGAGCTTTATTATTAATACCTTCTAGCGTATAGTCGGTCTATATACTCCTATTAATATAAAGATCGTTAATATTAGTAAGGTATTTTAAAGGTTAATTAGCTTAGACTCGGATAATCTCCTAGGATATATTAATCCCGATAATATTCGATAGGTTAATAATTAGTATAAGTATAAGATAATTATTATTAGGTTTAAATAAGAATTCCTAGCTAGTTTATCTATTTATTTAGTTAACTAGGAGTAATTATATAATACCTAGGGGTATAATAATATCGCCTTTTATAATAATATTTTTTAATATTAGGGGTCCGCGTTAAAATATCTTAGCTAGGATAAGGAGGGATTAATATAATCCGATAATAATAGTTTTAATAAAGTTTATAATATTTACTCGATTTAGTATAAGCTATTCTTATTTAAGGAGGAGTCCAGCCTATAAGTATAATACTATCTATACGCCGATTTAAACCTAGCCGAGTATAAGTATAGGGTAGGAGCCTAACTAGAGTCCGAGGATTTAAATCTTAAAGTTTGCCTATCCTATAGTTTTAGCGTTTCTAATCCTAGTAAGTATTACTATTTTAAATTAGTTAATACGGAGGTATTCTACGAATAATAGCTAGGATTCGGAGATAATATAGTAATTAGCGCTATTATTTATATAGTACGAGTAAATGTTCTTAAGCCCTTCGTAGCCTATAATATCGACTTAAGTATAATAAAATAGGCTAGCTTCGTTTAATAATACTAGTTTACCTTCTAGCTAATTAATAATATATAGGACGTTTTTAATTCTTTATATAAGTTCCTTAATACTAGTATATATATTCTAAACTAATTTATCCGGCTATTTATTATCGTATATATAATCCTCGTTTATATATTATATAACCCTATTCCGGGAGGTAAATATAAAGGGATATATAGGGTATATAAAAGCGGGTTTAACCTTATTCTTTAGAATAAATCTAATATTATCTTCTATAGTTTAAAAGATTCGGATCTTATTTATATTTATACTATTAGTCTTATTATCTCTAATAATCTAAGAGAATAATATAGCTATACTAGGAAGGGAAAGGGACTTATTACTATTAAATTTAATCGCTCTATTTATAGTAATATACGCTATTTTTTTCTTAATCCCGGGGGTTAGGGAGCGGGAGAATCTAGTTTCCGCTCTAGGATCCCTAAAACTATTATTAATAAACTATGTATATACTAGCGTATTTTCCCTTATTATTAATCCGCTATATTAATATAACTATTAATCGGTAGATATATTATCCCTAGTAGCGGATCTATTATATTAGAATAACTATTATTCGGTAAATAATAAGGCCTAGTTAGGATTTTATAGCTTTAGGCTATATCCGGCTTAAGGCTTAAACTACTATTCGAGAGAGTTATACTATCCTCTTTATACGAAGAAATCGAAAGTTATAAGGCTATTAACTATATACTTAATATATAGGGCTAGTATACTCTATACGTAGTTATTTACTTAGTACTTAAAGTTATTATACGCTTATAGAGGTTAAATTACCTCTTAGACTAGCGGGTTAATTTTATCCTAAATAATTATTCTAATCTATTACTCGGAGTAATACGCTATTTAGGCTTTACGTTAGAGTTTAAAGATTTATACTTTAAAGTTATTACTATAGAGTATATTATTAATTATAAACCTTTCCTTATAGAAGGCGGTTATTATAACTTTAGGTCTAGTATAGAAACGCGTTTATAGGGCGAGGATTTATACGGAGAGTCCTCCTAATTAAGCTAGGGCGAAGCATTATTCCAGGTCTAAGTCCCTAGAATACTACTCTACTATATCGCCTTAGAAGATAGCTAGAATAATAAGAGCGATTTTATTAGCGTATTCTTCCCTATATTAGCTAATTCGGAGGAGGGCGTTAACGAATCTATTAGTACTATAATAGGTTATTATTTTATTTATTTTAATAACTTTATCGAAGAATATATTATATAGGCTAGTTAAGTCGAAATAGCTAATATTATTAGTACGAATTCTAGGCCTATTACTTAGGGTTATCTAGGGTAGTCTAAACGTAATTATTATAAGTATTTTAAGTATAATAGTATTAATAATATAAACCTAGGAGAGGTTAATAATAGGTTCTAGAATAGGTTATCCGAGGGGGCTATCTTTAGTATAGCCTCCGATACTCGGTACTAGGTTTCCTAAGTTCCTTATAATTAGATTTATAATTATAGGAGGGGGTAGGGGGCCTTAGCTATTAATACTCGTAGTTAATTCTCTTAGATTCTTTATAATTATACTTATAATACTAAGAATAAACGGGGGACCTAGTTTTATCTATTTATTATTAGGATTCTAAGGCTAGGCTAGGGGGGTATTATTTTCCTACTTATTAGGGTAATAGTTACCGGAGGTAATAGAAGTATAGGATCCTCCTCTATTAACTCCTCCGGCTAATCTACCTTAGAGGTTAATAAGTTTTCTTAGTACTATTTCCTATTCGTAAACTCGTAATTAATAAAGGGTTAAGGTAAGTCCTATAAAGCGGAGGGTATTACCTACTTTAATAGCTTATTTAACTAGGAAGGGCGAAGTAGTAAGTATAAATAAGGCTAATAGGATAGATTATATTTTAGTATAAATTAAGGAGGTATATTATTAAATAAATAAAAAGCTCGAATTAGTAAAATTCCTAGGAGTTTAGTCTTAGGGCGTTAGGGTTCTACGTAAAAGGCGGGATTATAATAGAATAATTAGATAAGGATTAAATATAACCTTTTACTCTAGGAGCCTCCTAAAACTAGAACTCTAGCTTAAGGTATAATAATCGTATAAGTTATTTTAGCTTTTAATATAAATAGTATTTATAAACTATAGCTTTAGGAGTTCCTTAGGGATCTTAGGGTTCTTAATCTATTATCTAGGTACTATATAATTTCAGTATAATTAAGCGTAGATTATTTACTCTCTTTTATTTAAAAATAAGTACTTTATCCTAATTATTATATACTATTATATTAGGGTAGCCTTATTAAACTATAGATTAGTTTTTACTTAAAGGTTTATAAGAACGTATAATAATATAATAAACTTATTTTTATCCACCTTTTACTAAAATAATAAGAGTTTCCTACTAAGGAAAATATCTACTCTAGTATAAGTTAATACTAGGGTAATAATCGTAAAACGGAGATTATAATAAGTACTTAATAAGTATAATCTCCACGAGAATTATTATTATATAATATACTTATAAGGTAAAGGGGATAAGAAAATAATAAAACTAAAAGGAAAAGATTATAAATATAAAAGTATACTCTATATAATACTTATACTTAATAGTATAAGTAGTATATTTTAAAATATATATTATTTTTTCTATTTAATTAATAGGAGATAGTCTATATATATATATCGGAGTCTTTAGGACTCCGGGGACTTTAGGAGTTCTAGGAGTCTCCTAGACTCTATCCTAAGTCTTTTTTTCTATCTTCCTTCTCCTTCCCCGATAAGATAAACTAATATCGGGGCTATATATATTCTTTAGTAGTTATTTATTTATATTAATAATTATTCTTAGTATTAATAATAATTAATAATTATATCTTAGGATTTTATAATAGTTTAATATAATCGATAATTATAGGGTTCTAGGCTATAGCTCTAGAAGTATTAACTTATCGTTTATACTCGCGTATAGGAGTTTCTAGAGTCCCCTTTTAGGGATTTCGGGGAACTTTAGGAAGTTCGCTAACCCGAGGTTTTACCGCCTATTGAATAAGAGTATCCGGAGTCCCCTAGTAGGGATATTAAGTAACTCCGGGAGTTTTATTATCCAAGGTATTATTATTAGACCTCTTGTAGTCTATTCTATAATATTATCCCTAGGCTTGTATAACTCTTAAACGTATTATTATTACCTCCTTTTCGACTAAAATAAAATCCTAATACCCCCTAAATATAATTATTCGGATTATTAAGCCCTTATATAGGATTATAAAAGTAGGAGTCTATTAGTTTAGGATATACTAAGAATACTACCTTAATTATCTCTAGATATATATATTTATATTTAATATATACCTCCTTCTTTTAACTTTTAAACCTTAAATATTTGGTTTTATTAGCCTATAAACCGATAATACCCTTATCCTTAGAACTAAGGCTTTTAACGATTTAGAAGAAAAAGAAATAGTTTTTATTAGATTTTAAACTAAGCCTAAGGCTATTCTTCGACCTAATAGTATTATAGATTTTAATAAATCTTAACTTAAGGTTAAATTAATTTTAATCCGACTTTAATAAAAGGGCTAAGTAGTATAAATTATACTTATTAACTATAAAAAGCTAGACTTCCGCTAATAATACTTAGAATAATAAGTTTAAGGCGTTTATATTACCTTTATATATTAGCCTAAAGTAGCCTATAACCTTTTTATTATAGCCTAAATATAGGCTTTAATATAAAAGAACTATAAGAAATTAAATAAATAACTTAAATAATAATAAGAAAATTAATAATAAGGTTTTTAATATATCCTAGTTTAATACTAGGATATAAATTTATATATTTTTATAAATAAATCCTTTATTAATAATATGGATTTGTCTTCCTAAATCGGATTTATTATTATTCTCGGATAAAAAAAAGGAGAAAATATATTCTAACTCTTAGGGAACCTCCTTTATTAGAGTTTAACTAAATATAAAAGAATAATATACTTTATCCTAGCTTTAGAAATATATAGTATATTAATAGGTTTTAATATTAGTATTTCTCTTACTTTAACTCTAAATCGAATTCGAGCCGAATTCGGGCTAGGCCCCGTTTAAACTATTATATATACTAACTTGTTTTCGCTATACGAGTACTTAGTAAAATTAGGGATTATAAAAGAAAAACGGCTTATACTTAATATAATATTAATATAAGAATTATACGAGAATAAAAAGGTAAATAAAATATAATAAATATATAATAATAATAACCCTATAAATATAATAACTAAGGACTCTTTAAACTAATTACTAGAATAACTAGTAAATATAAATATACTTAATATCTAGGTTTAAGAATATATTATTAGAAAAACGATTAATAAAGATTATAATTAATCTATAAAAGAAAGAATTACTAGTATTAGTATAATATTATTATAATTAAGGATTATACTATATTCGGACTATAGTTATACTTATTATAAGCTATAATATTATAGAATATAACTAAATATTAAAATAACTCCTAGTAAAACCCTATTAAATACTCTAAAGACTCTACCTTATAAAATACTTCGGAGACTCTACTTATATTATCCTACTAAATACTCTAGGAATACTACTTTATAAAATACTCTAAAGACTCCGCTTATATTATTATACTAAATACTCGTAGGATTTTACGTATATTACCCTAGAAATACTCTAAAAATATTCTATATACCGAGTACTAAACCCTAGTACTAAGATTATTAAGACTCTAACCTAAATCCTAATTATAGGATTTTAAGTAATAATTTATTAATAATCTCCTTTAATTAATCCTTATACTAAGTATTATAGTATATTTTATATAAACTCCTTTTAAGAGTTTTATAAGAATATAAATAAACTCTTTACTCTAGATAACCTATATATTAATAAGGTAAATATACCCTAATAAACCTTACCCTAATAAACTTTTAAGAGCTTTTATACGTACTTTTTAGGTTTATATATAAAACTCTAAAAAGCTTTTAAAAGGGATCTTAGGATAAGACTCCGAATACTCCTAAGGAGTACTAAAGACTCTAATATATAAATAATTTAAGAATTATCTCCTTAGATAGAAATTAAGTATTTTACCTTATATTACCTATACTTATTAATTATAAATAGTATTCTAAATATTCCCCTATAATAATTCTTATTTTTTTATTCTTTATTTATTATTTTATATTATTTACCTTATAAGTATATTAAATAATAATAATTTTAGTAGAATTAAATTATATTTTTTAAACGTATTTAAATTCTATAGTATAATTAATAAACTAGCGTTTAAACGAAATACTAGACTAGATATTTTCCTAGGAAGGAAACTTCTAGCTTTTTAATATAAAATAAACCTAGGTAAATTCTTAATCCTAGAGTAGACTATTTCCGCCTTTAAGGCGGAAATACGACTTTATATTTAGGAGGTAGATATAATCTAATAGTATTATAATATATATTTAATATACCCCCTCCTAGATAAAAAGACTTAAGCTATTTATATATAATACTATTATAATTAAGGAATTTTATAATCTTAGTCCTATAACCTAAATTTACCCTAAGAATTCCTTTAATTATAGTTTTCCTACCCCGTATATATTTAAAATTATAAAGAACTCGAAAATTAATATTAATAAGCGGTATAGCTTAAACTATTTACTCTTACCTAATCCTAACCTAAGTTTAACTTACCCTTATTTTTATTTAACCCTAAATTAGGTAAATACTACCTATTATTTAATCCTTAAGAAGTCTTATAAGACTCCTACGCTAGATCTTCCGCTTTTACCCTTAATTATTCTAAATTCTATTCTTAACTCCGTATTTACTAAAGCTTATTATCCTTATTTTTAACTAAAATCCCTATAACCCCTTCTTCCGCTTTACGCGTACTAATAGGACTAAATATACCCTAAACTATAGGGCTTACTCCTACTCTTTATAGCCTATACGTTAAGAACTAAGTAATTATACCCCTAATAGTACCCTTATTTAGTAATAGGAATACCGAATCTACCCTAATTAAACTTAATACCTTAAATACTAGCTATTAAAATAATATAAGGCTTAATAAAGGCTATAAAAGAATAAATATAATTACTATCCCTGCCTTTACTATTAATATATCCTAGGTATATATTATTAATACTATAGTATTAAAAGACTTACTTATTATAATTATAATAATACTAAATAAATATAAGTATCCTAGTCGCCCGCGTATCCGTATTAATAATATTAGACGATTCGACTTAACTAGCCTATATAATACTATATTTAATAAAGTACTTAAGACTAATAAAATAATAATATACTATAGTATTAAACGCTTTATTAATATAATCTAATGTTTTAAATAATATAAACTAGAATATACGGACGAACTCGTTATTATAATCCTATTTATCCTCTATAGTAATACTATAGAATAGTATTCCGGAGACCTAAGCTTCTATTAATATATTACCCTTACCTAACCCGGAGGACTATTATTATAAATAACCGCCCTCTAAAACCGCTTTTAAATATACTTAAAGGTTATTATAATAGCCTTTTATAAGGATAGGTTTATAATCTACGATATCCTTAAAGGTAATAATTTTCGAGCCTAGATCTCCCGCCTTAGGTATAAGGCTAAGGCTACCTAATACTCTAAGGCCTAAATTAGTATAATTATATAGGATAAAATCGACCTACTAGTTTAAAAAGCTATTTAACCCCCTTAAGAATTAGCCTCCTTCGACTAGTAGATAAATAACTATATATATAGTATACTAGCTCTCTATATAAAATATACTACTAGGAGCCTTACTATATTTAATATTACTAAGCGTAAAAGATAAAACTCTATTACCCGACCTAATAATTAATACTCTAGATAAAACCCTATACTATAGAATAAGGATACCCTTATACCCTTTGTAAAAGTACTAATATATCGAAGTATAACCCTAATATACGATAATATACTAAGTAATATTAGGTTTATAATACTAAATAATAAAGAAATAAGACTTAACTAACCTTTTATACGTTTATTAATACCTAGGATTAAAAAGGAAGTATTCTATATTACCTCCGATAGAGGAATTATATATAATAGTAATAAATCCCTCTCCTTACCCTAAATAGCCGCCCTCCTCTTTTAAAGTATCGGCGATAATAATAATAGTACGGATAATAACTAATTAATTAATATCTTCTAAGTTATAAAAAACGAGCTTTATTTTATACTATTTAAAAAAGTCGACCTAGTACTAGTATATAATAAATACCCCTTTATTATAATATCCTAAAATAAGCTCCTTAAGTATATTACGAATACTTATAATAATAATAGTATTATCCCTAATAATACTATCTAGCTCGTATATACTAATATATAAGAAATTATAAGCTATTTAGAAAATATACTATATATTAAAGCTATCCTATAGGGAATACTAGCCTTATTAAGTAAACCTAGCCTATTTAATTATATATAGATTAATATTATTAGCTATTATAGACTCTAGAATATCCGATTATACTATATAAATAATAGTATAGATTACTTTATTATATTTAAAGACTAATTACCTTTTATCAAGAAACTCTATATTAATCGTTTTAAACGAGTATCCCTTATAAGTATTAAATAGGCTAAAATAATAGGATAGGCGGACTTTAAAGTTTATCTCCTTAGATTATATCCTAATCCTAAATATTAGCCTATATTCGGTAGAGTTTATATTAGAGTATAAATCGTACTAGAACTCTATACTAGGCTCTTACTCGGATAAGAATAGCTTATTCTAAATTAAGTTAATATAGTTAACTCGGCTAAGTTTATTATTATTAATTCCTATAAATCCCTACTTATCCTAACTAGGGTTTACTACCGAGGACCTTTAATATTATAATAATTTATAACTAGGGATAATATAATTATACCCTCTAGAGCTTTATATACTTTACCTATTAAAGGATACACCTATAAACAATTATAAAAACTCCTATTTAAGCTATAGGATAACCGACTTATACTAGCTATAATTATTAACCTAAACTATATTATTAGTATTAATATATTATAAAAAACTATCTACTTTTAAATAAACTAATTAATCGGTTAACTTACTAATATTAATAAACTCCTAATCGACTATAGCTTTACCCTACCTAATCTACCTATATATAATAAGAAGAATTATAATACGCTATTATAGCCTAAAGATCCGATAATACCTTTCCGCCTTAATATTACTAAAGTACCCGGAAGTCCTAAGATTTAAACGCTTAAAGGAATTATAATATATAATAATAATATCGAGCTTAGTATCTAGTTATAAAAACTTATAACCGAGTTTCCTTAGTTCTAGGTTGATAATAAGCCTATTTAATAGAATCCTAAGGACTTATTTCGTATACTATTAATAAACGGTTAATAATAGTATTATATTACCTTACGATTATACTATTAAGGAGTTAAAAATAAGGTATATATTAATAAAGCTCTAAATACCTTATACTAGAAAAGCCGTATATAGTTTATAATAAAGCTAATACCCTTTATTATACTTATTTTTAATATATTATATATTATCAATAGAAAAGTTAAAAACTAATAGGTAATAAACCTCTAAGTCCTTAATAGTCTTATAATCCTAAACGCGTATCCTATACTTAAATAAGAATATATAATTATAAAACTTCGTAATAAGAAGTTTATATTAATTATAAATACTAAATTATTTTTCTACTAGTTCTTAGTTTATCCGGACTATATTAAACGTTTTATACTTATTACCTATTATAGATTTAAGTAATCTAAAGTAATATTAATAGGGTTTAAGAACTCCTTAGTATACGCTTAGCGCTTTATAAATACTCTCCTTTACCCCTTCGTTAAGTTTATTATTATATATATTAATAATATTATTATTTTTTTAAATATAGTATAGGAGTATTTCGATTACCTCTAAGTAATATTCTTTATATTTATCAATTATAATATAGCCCTCTCTAAGCTTAAATTATTCCTTAAATACCCCTTAGTTTAATTATTTAAATATAAAATAAATATACTTAGTATTATAAATATAAACGATTATACTTAGGTCCTTAGCCTTATTTAATTCCCTAGAATTCTTACTTAACTCGAATAATAGCTTAGTATAGTAGGATAGTTTTAATACGTATATCCCTAGTTCTTTAAAATAATTATGCCTCTTTAAGCCTAGAAAACTATACTCCTATAAATAAAAAAAGACTAAGGAGTACTAATAGGAAGGAGAGAATAAGTATAATATATAATATTTATATTCTATTAACCTACTTTAGAGGAGATTAATACTTTTTAATAAATAACTAAAGCCTTAACTATACTATAATACCTTTAGTATTATAACCCTATTATTCTACTCGTTATTTAGTTTAATACTAATTATAAATATGGTTTTAGTATTATAGTATATTAGGTTAATCCCCTAGTATAATAGGATTATAAATTAATCCTAACCCGAATTAATATCCGCCTTATTATATATTTAAGCCGTATACTCTATAGCGGGGAACTACGATATTAGCCTACGGAGCTCGAAGTTATTTACCTAGTCTAGGCTGTTTAAAAGCTTCGTATACTTATCTTCTTAAGTACTATACTAGTAATCGTCCTTATTAATTATATAATAATATATATTATCGTAAAATAAACCTTATTATTTATAGAGAATAGCTAGTCTAATAATAGGCTTATTAACGCTTTTTAATACCTTAGCTAATTCCTATTAACCGTATATTATATCCCTAGTATAATAAATATTATACCTAATACCCTATTATAACTATAAGCTATTATACTATTAAACGAGGTAATTAAACTAGGGGAACTAAATAACGTATAATAGGCTAACGCCCTAGATAGTATAATATTCTACTTCGTAAAAACCTTTATCTAACCTAATATCGAGAATTAAATTATTAAAGGATATAAAAATAACCTATAATAGGGTAAGATTATTAAATAGCTTAAAGATTATACTATAATACTAGGACTCTTATTTATTTATACTAAGAACCTTCTATATATTATAAACTACGATAGTTAACGTCGACTCTATATCCCTAGTAATTACGTAAAGGATATAATCTAAGATACTTATTTTAGAAACTTCTATACTAAACGTACCCGTTTTTAATAGGATATCGCTATTAACTTTATTATCCTATACCTCTATAAGTAGATTAATAAGATTATTAACGCCTATAATACCTATTATAGAAATTAAACCGACTAATCCCTAATAGCTAGGTAACTTATTCTAATTTAATCCCTAGTTATCCTATTCTATATAATTATAATAGACTTTATTACTAGCCTCTTTATTATTAAAGCTAAAGGGATACTATACTTACTACTACCTAGCGACTTTTTTAATATACTCTTTACTATCTCTAATAAATTTTCTAAGGCCTATATACTTATCCCCGGTAATAACTCTATAATAGCTATTAAATAAGCCTTCTCCCTTTACTATTATTTATTCTAAGCTAACTAGGGGATACTAGTACGTATTATCTCCGATTATAATCTTAAGTTTACCTTAGAACTCTAGCGTATACTATAGAAAGCGTTTAGAATTAAACTCCTAATATTTATAGCCTAGTACCCCTAAATAAGTAGCCTCTTAGAAAAATATAATTAAATAGTTAAAATCGCTATAGGATTTTTTATAATAAATAACCCTAGATAATTATAGCCCCTTATTATCCTCCTAATTTAATTCTTTATAAATAACTCCTTCTTTTCTATTATCGAATACTTATTAAATAAGCTTATTATAGGATAATATATAAATAATAGGCTATATAGCCTCGGAGACTAATAACCCGCGTTTAACTAAAATATACTCTATAATAAAGCTATAATTATTATCTCCCTAGCCTAGGCTATTATAAAGGCTTAATACGATTCTAAGAAACGACCTATTAAATTTAAGCTAGGTAATTAAGTATAATTATACTTTAGTAAAGGCTATTATATTATAATTAACTCTCCCCTAAAACTTAGCGAATAATAAACTAGATTATTTCGTATTACCGAGTATATTAAGTACCTCGTATACTAGCTATATATTAAAGGCTCCCTTAATATTTATCCTATTATTTTTATCTCCTAATTTACCCTTATTAAAGCCCTAATAGAATAACCTAGACTAATTAATAATCCCGAAGTAAGAGAAGATAAATAAGAGGTAAAAGCTATCCTAGACTCCTATATATATCGATATAGAAGGGGAAGATTAACTAAGGAATACCTAATAGCCTAATAAGGATAGCTCTTAAACTTTAATTATTAGGAAAAGGCCTCCTTTATATATATACTATAATTAATCGAATTATTTAAAGCTAATTATACTTAAATCTATAAAAGAATAAAGGAGACTAAAAAACGATAGGCGGAGGAAATAGCCGAGTATAATATACTATAACCTAAGGATCCTACTCCGCCTATAGTATAGTTTACCGATAAATCTCTCCTTCTTTTAAGTTTCCTTTTATTTAATACTCTACTCTAATATATTTTACTTTTTATTTCCTATATACTACTTTAAAAATTATTATTCTATTATCTTTTTATATACTAACCCTAATATATTATAATATATCCTACTATTTTTAAAGGTAATAGCCTATTTAGACTATTGTTTTATCCAAAGTCGTTTACCCTATTATTAGGTAATTATCTAATAGAACTAATACTACTAAGGTAATTTCTTAAGTACTTAGCGGTTATAAAACTAATACCTAAAGTACTCTTTATTTATATAAATAAATAAATATATTACTTTAATATTTCCTATCTCCTATTTCGAAATATATTTTCTATACTTATTATTAACTATACTTCCGAATAGAAAAGTTATAATACTATTTTTATAATATATTCTTTAATTACTTTAATACCCCTTATTTATAAATTCCTTTTAATAGTTATAAATATATACTAGAATTATACGATAATAAGGATAATATAGTCTAGGCGTTTTACGAAACTTAGCGAATAGCCTAAAAACGCTAGAAGATAGTAAATATAATAACCCTCCGCGAATATTACTACCTAGCTAGGCGCGAAGGGTTTAACCCGGACTAAGGGTAAATAAACGGCTAAGGCTCCTATTATTTATCCGAATAACTAATTACCCTAACCCCTATTAAATAACCTTACCCTTTTATAAACGACTCCGACTATAGTCTCCCTATAATCTAGGATCTTATTATAATAACCCCCTATACCTAAGATATATAAGGACGATTTACTATAAGTAGTAGTTTTACTACCCGAATACCTACGCTCCTCTAAGGAATAAACGGCTATTTTAAATAGAATAAAAACGATATTATCGGATTAGCCCTAGGTATAGCCTAAGTACTATCTACCCTTACCTACTTTATCTAACTAATTGTTAATAACCCTTATAATACCTTAGATAAGGAATAAGTATAAGTTATTAAACTCCTTGAATTTATACTATAGGGTTATATTAAGGAAATTAATTATAGCCTATTTATAGAACTCTAATAATATTATACGATTAATACTCTATCCTAACTAGGATCCGGTATTCTTAGTTTTATACTATTATACTCCGCTATAACTCTAGCGTATCCTATTAACCTTACCCGGGAAATAATAATTTAATATCTCCTATTTACGCTATAAACTATAGCCCTAATTATCCTTAATAGCTTTTCTAAGGAGTAATATTATTATATTATATTATTCTTATTCTTTATTATATATAGATAATAGTTATAATAGGAAATAGCTTATTTATTCGATATATAAGGATACTAAGCTATTCTATAGTAATTAATTATTATTAAGGATCGTATTAATAATAATAATAGCTAAATTATTATTATAGTTATACTATATATTAATAATAAAGTAATAATATTTAAAAGTATAAAAGTAGCTATAACCTTTACCGCTTTCTACGACTAAGCCTAAGGCGTATTAGGCTAAGATATCTCTCTTAATCGTATAATATAAGCTATTAGTATTTTACTAGTATTTATCGCCTATACCGATTTTATACTTTATATAATTATCTTATACGCTTAGTTAATTATAGACTTATTTTATATAATATAATAAGTACCTATATTTACTAATACAGATACTATTATTATATTTACCGCTAATACTATAATAAACTTTAATACGGAATAATCCTTTATACGCCTAGTATTAATAATTACTATATATCTAAACTATATAATATAGCCTTATATAAATACCGCCCTAGTTATAATACCCCTTATATTCTATAGTAATATATAGGCTATTCGATCCCCTAACTAGGACCCCTCTAGTACTCTACTCCTAGTATTAGCTAGTACTAATAGTCTTTATAGCTAGGAGTAGGCTAAGTATAGTAAATTACCTAAGTAGAGTTATAATAATTAATTATACTATTATTATCTAGGAATAAGCTACTTAAGCCTTACTTAGTATTTTCTTATTATTACGAAGTCCTTAAGACTCCCTATTCTATAGTTTAGTTTAACCTCGATAGTTTATATATATTATAATAAGTAGCTTAACCTTAATTAGCTAATTTATACTATTTAACTATACTATTATATATTATAATTACTAATACTAGTATTATAATAATACTATACTTAAAAACTACGGATTTACTTATAATCCTATAATAATATAATAAGAGTATTATATATTTTTTCGCTTTCTAGGGGATTTATTATAAAATAAGACTAAACGTTAAAATAACTCCTAGTAAAACCCCGCTAAATACTCTAAAGACTTTACCTTATAAGATATTCTAAAGACTCCGCTTATATTATCCTATTAAATACTCTAGGAATACTACTTTATAAAATACTCTAAAGACTCTACTTATATTATCCTATTAAATATTCCTAGGATTTTATATATATTACCCTAGAAATACTTTAAAAATATTCTATATACTAAGTATTAAACCCTAGTATTAAGACTACTAAAATTCTAATCTAAATCCTAATTATAGGATCCTAAGTAATAACCTATTAATAACCTCCTCCGATTAATCCTTATACTAAGTATTATAATATATTCTATATAAACTCCTTCTAAAAGCTTTATAAGAATATAAATAAACTCTTTACCCTAAATAACCTATAGACTAATAAGGTAAATATACCCTAATAAACCTTACCCTAATAGACTTTTAGGAGCTTTTATATATACTCTTTAGGTTTATATATAAAACTCTAGGAAGCTTCTAGAAAGGATTTTAGGATAAGACTCTAAATACTCCTAAGGAGTATTAAAGACTCCGATATATAAATAGTTTAAGAATTATCTCCTTAGATAAAAATTAAGTATTTTACCTTATATTACTTATACCTATTAGTCGTAAGTAGTATTCCGAGTACTCCCTTATAATAATTCCTATTTTCTTATTCCTTGCCTATTATTTCGTACTATTTACCCTATAGGTATATTATATAATAAGGATAATATAGGAGTTATTTAAGGGTAGTATTAGGAGGAATAAGGGATATATTACGTAGGATATAAGTATAAGTATAAGATAAAGGAAATAAAGGGAGGAATAGGATAATATAATAATAGGAGGTTAGAATAGTATTTAATCGACTTTAGGTTGAATTTAACTTAATACCGGATAGATTCCGAGTTTAGCTCGATCTAATATTAAATTAGGAAAGGGGGATATACGAGGAAGGGAAAAGGGAGCATTCTTATATTTAGATTATAAAGAATCCTTTTTTAGATTATTATAGATAAATATTAGAACTAGTAGTAAAGGACCCTTTTTTAGTAATTATCTATTACCTTTATACGTATATTTATAAAGCCTAATTAATAGTATAAATAGTCCTAAACCTATAAGCTAGACTCCTCCTTAATTAGGAATAGTTTATTCTAAACTAGATTAGTATTATTAACTCTATAAAGGCTATTATTATTAACTCCTATTAAACCCTCCTTATCCTAGTTAAAATCTTTTAGTATAAACCCCTAGTATTCTAAAATATTATTATAAAAAATAAGATTATTATACTTCCGGGTATAGTATAAGTACTCCTAGTTAATTAAATAAATAAATAAATAAGTTAGGAATTCTTATTTAAATTTAATAATAACCGCTTTATATTTATACTAATTATTAATTTATTAAATATTATTAAGATTAATATATCCTAGGAGATTATACGAGTTTAAACTAATTAACCCTTAGGATAATTTACTAATATTAATAAACTCCGACTTAATTATAGTATATAAATAAAGGATACGTTAAAAGGTATTAATAATAAAACTCTCTACTCGGTAATAATTAAAAACCTAGTTATACCCTTTTATATTTATATTTCTAAGATTAATAATTTAATAGCCTATAGTTTTATATTAATAAAGAAATTATTATATATTATAAGAATATAAATATTAGCTATTACTTTAGTATTTTAAAAGTAGTTATCCTACTCTTTAGGTAGATAATAAATATATTCTCTAGGATTAAAATAACTTTTTTCAAGTCCTACTAATTAATAGTTAATAATAATATAAAATAATATTATAATTATACTATTAAGAAAAACAGAATAAAAAATATACTAATAGAGTATTTAGTACTCTTTATAAGAAATAAAATATATAATTTATAACTAAATCTATATTATTTACTATCTTGATTTTTAATATACTATATATTATTAATAATAAGATATAAAATTATTACGTTATAGACTTATATATTTTAGCGGGAGATAAGAATACTCCCGAGAATATAGCTAAGTTAGGGGCTAAGATGGCTATATAGGGGGTATTATAATTAAATAGTTTATAATAATAAGACGGATAAAAGGAAAATATATAACCTCTTAGGAGTCTTCTTTAATAAATTATTATAAAGTTATAGCTTTCTATAGGTCTATAGTATCGAATTAAGGATTTATCCCCTTTTAACCTGGTTTTTAGAAATTATATATTATACTCTATAATTTTCAAAGTCTTTACTAACTACGTTTTATAAGTTTTACTAAATAATTAATAAAGGTTTTTAAAACTTACTTTATCTTATTAATTTATAATAGATTAAATAATTCCCGCTCTTAGTTTTTAAATTTAACCGCTTAATATTATACTTCTCTTTATCTTATAATCGAGATAGAATCCCCCTATATAGGAAGGACCTTATAATTGCTTATAGATTTACGACTTACTAAGTATTAACTACGTATACTTAGGGTATTCCCTCTTCTTCGCTAAAACTAGTCTCCGGGGTATAATTCTCCTACTTAAGCCTATAGTTTTTTAAAATACCTACTCTTTAGGAGTTATAATAAATAAACTAGAGGAAGACTAAAATAAATAATAAATAATCGCTTATAATTACTAAGAAGACCTTATTTAATACTCTTTGGATTTTTAAAAAATTATAGTCTGAATATATTTAATAGAAAAAAAATAAGGTATTTAATTTAACAAATTAATAATATAATTATCTTTTATACTATAAGGATAGATTACTTACCTAAAGCTATAATAAGAAGGAATAAAAGGTTAAGCTTAATAATCGATAAGAAAAAAGGGTTTTAAAATATAAGGATAGCTAGGAGAAAATTATATAAAGTAAAAGACTTATATATAATTAAGACTATAATAGTAGTAAATTAACTAGAGCTTTAATTAGACTATTTAATTTAGTTATTATTTTTAATACTTACTTTTCTTTTGGTTTTATTTTAAACCTTGGACTCTTTACTAGTTTTTATTAATTACTTAATCCTTTACTTCCCCTTATTTATAATAATAGTATACTATTAATTAATTGGTTTTAATATTCTAAGATCGTCTTTTTAGCTATTTAGATAATTATACTTATTATTCTACTACCCTTAAAGCTTTCTTTTATTACCTATTATTATTTTTATACCTAGGAAAGCTATACCTTCGCGTTTTCTATTATTTTCTACTATAATACCTACTTTTTCTAATACCTTTAATAAACCTTCTAATTACTAAAAAATATCTTCTATAGATAAAAAGGTTAAATAACTAGTTAATTACTTTAGGGAAACTATAATAGCTTTGAATACCTAATACTAGCCTTACTTCCCTCCTTTAACTAAGTTTATAAGGAGAAATATTACTAAATTTCTTTATAAATTTAAAAGGGAAATAATAGCTAACGAGGTAAAGGATAATATAAAGGCTAAATAGCTAAAGGACCTTATTAGTAAATCGGAATTACCTTAGGTTAGGATTCTAATAGAGGATTAACCTTAGGCTATTACTAAAGTAATTCTTATTAAATACTATAAATCTCTTAGCTTTACTTAGTAAAATATATTAAATAACGGTTTTTGAAATTATAATCTTAAATACTCTATATTAACCTAAGGAGTCTTTAATTAAATATAAAAGTATTATTACTTATACTATAAAAAGTATAACTAAAGCTTTAAAATAGTTATTTCGGAATCGGGTAATATTTACTTAGTACTTCTGAAACCTATTCGTATCGAGTTATTAAGTAAGAGAGGCCTTAATATTAAAGAACTTATAGTAAAACTATATAAGGAAATTATTAATATTATAACTAGTTACCTGAAGCCGTATTTAAATAATAATTAATATAATATAACTATAACTCTATATATTTAAAAGCTTTAATAAGGACTATATACGGCTATTAAATTCTTTTTTAAAGAAAACTACTTAATAATAATAAAAAGATTAAAGAGTAATAAATCCTTTAAGAATAAGAAGGATAATACCCTAAAAGTTAAGATTACCGACTTAATAGACTAAATACGAATATTAGTTATAAACTAAGCTTTAATAGACTATAAGGCTAAGGAGTAATAAGCGCCTATATAAATTGAGTTAAAACTCCTAGAAAATAATAATATAAAAGAAGGAAAGAATAGGATAAATAAAATAGTTTATATACTAAATACTCTAAATAAGGATTATAATATTTATAAAAAGTAGGTTAAGAGTATAAAAAATAGTAATTATATAAAAAGAGTAAGTTAAGTATAGGATAAAGTAGAGGATAAATCTTTTTTATTATTATAATCGCCCTTTCCCCCCTTAATACTCCTAATACTTAATCCCCTATAAAAGGCGGTTATTTTTTAAAAGGAGGAAGTACTATAAGTAGTTAAAGCCTTATAAAGAATAGGGTTATCCCGGATTATTCAAGTACCCTATATTAAAAGGCCCCTTTATAATACTAAGTTTAGAGTTAAGTTTTAAAAAAAGATAAGGTTAATTAGGTTTCAAGATTAGGAGTCTACTAGGTTAAGGTTTAGAATATAATTAAGATTTCTAAAGGAGCCTTAATAGGGTTATTTATATAATAAGACTTATAGAAAGTTATTAATATAAAAGAGGGTTAAGTAATAGTCGGAGTAATTAAATTATAGGCGGCTTTTAAAAATACTTAGGGTATAATAAGTAATTAGCCTTAGCTCTTTCCTATTATCGGTAGGAGATTAAGTATTTATATACTTAGGTAGTATAAATATTATTATATAAAAGATAATACTAGGGACATTCCCCCTTATTAATAGGGTAGGACTCTTTCCTACTATTTTATAAAATAGTTTTATAATAATTATAATAAGGGTTTTCCTAATAGTATTTAAAAGAATAATTATACTATAAATAATTATAATATTATTTAGAATATACCGACTTATTATAGGGTTTATAATAAATAATCTCTATAGTAATAGTAAGGCTATTTATATAAAATCGGTTTATATTAATAATACTATTAATCCTAAGAATAAGGTTTATTTAGGGAGTAATTTTTTAGAAGTCTTTATAGGGTTTTATAACTTTAAAATTAGTAATATTAATATATTAAATAGTTTAAAAATAATAAAAAGGGTATTATAATCCTAGAGGGCAGAGTTTATTTAGACTCTTTTAATAATTATAAAAAATTTAAATATATATATATATTATTTTAGCCCTAAAGGCTTAGTAAGTTTAATTATTCTAGTTTATAAAACTCTTTTTCTAATATTAAAAGTAAGAATAATATTATTATTTAGAAAGTATTAGGCTATTATAATAAACTATATACTAATACCTTTATTCGTCCTTATAATAAGGGTAAAAAGAGGGGGGAATAGTTTAATATTTATAATAAGAATATTCTTTAAGGAAATAAGGATTTTATAATTATATTAAATAAGAATTATATAAACCCTTATTAATACTTTTATATTAGGGTTTTTAATAATAATAAGAATAAAGGCTTATAATTCTTAATTAAAAGGGGTAGACTTTAGCTAAAGAATAATTATAATAGCTTTTTTTATAAACTTCTAAATAGCCTAAATAAAAATATAAAAAGAAGTATAGAGTTTATTAATTAAAACGTTAAACTCTAAGAGTTAAGCTTTCTACTAACCGTATTAAGAATAGGTTATATAGTATAAAAACCATCCTATAAAACTACTTAGGCGAGTTTATAAAAAATAAACTTAAGAAGAGGATTATCTAAAGCCTAAAGCGTATTTATAAATAGGTTATTAGAGGAGAAAATAATATTAAAGGATAATAAACCTATTAACTAGTTTTAATAGGACTATTAGAGTCCAAAGGTTTCCTTATTAAGGTTTATACCTCCGCCTACGTTCTCTTTAGATACTTTACCTAATAGTTCTATATATAAAGCTATTTTTCTAGAGAAAGGAGGCGTATAAGAAACGCTATAAAGAAGGTTAGTTAATTATATTAAGTATATAAGTAATAAGGTCCTTTTTATTATATTATAATATTGTTTTTATAGAATAATATAACTTTATCCTAAAAGATAATAATTAGGTTTTTATTCGGGAGTTTATAAATAGCTTAGGCTATAGCCTAGCTTTATAAGTACGAGTTAATAATTAATACTAAGGCTTTAAAGCTTTAAATATATCTTAGGGTAAGAATAGTATTATATTTATTTATTTATTTAAATCTACTCTAGGGGCCTTAAAGGGCTTCTAGAACCTTACTATTATACTAAGTAGGAAAAATCCCTAAAAAAGGGGCAAAACCCCCTAATAGTAGAGTAAAAGTAGGGCCCTAGGCCCCTAAGTAGGGGGCTATAGGGCAGGGGTAAACGAACGTATAGTAGGATAAGCTATCTACTTAGGTAGTCTTGTAGATTATATAAGAAAAAGAGGGAGAGAGAGGGGAGGGGGGGGGGGGGGGGGGGAAGGGTAAAAGAGAGAGGGAGAGAGAGAGAAAGAGAGAGAAGAGAAGGAGCGGAGAAAAGAAGACCTAACCTAGTATATTAACGTAAAGGCGGTAAGGTATAGTAGAAAAGGGGGTATAAAAACCTTAATTACTCCTCCCTTTTCCCTCTTTTTCTTCTTCCTTTATTAATATTACCTTAGTAAGTATTTCCTACCCCTTTTTATATAAGAAAGAAAAGGTAGTTATAAAGGCGGTAGGAGGGGGAATAGTAAAAGAGTATATAATTAACGAGTACCCTATAATTAATTTAACCCCTACCCTTATTATACGTATTTAGCTAATAGAACCTAATAAATTATATAATATCCCCTATAGCCTATATATCCTATAGTTAATCGAAAAGGGCTTTTTTTATTAGGATTAAAAGAATAAATAAGTAGTAGTAAAAAAAGGGGCGAATAGAGTCCGGGTAAAGAGTAAATAACTATAGTTAATAAAGGGTAAGTACTTAATCGTCTACCTATTACTATTATACTATAGTATATAGGCGTTATACCTAGGTAAGAGTTAACCGGAAGAGTAAGTAAAGGGTAAAAGAAGTATTAATAAGTAATAATTAATATTATCTATATTAGCCTAAAAAGTAATAGAATTAATAACTTTTATTAAATAGGGCGAATCCCCGAATATAGTAAAGATAAATAGTATAAGTATAATCCGAGTAAAGGGAGCTAATAGAATAATAGTTTTAAAAGCTTTTTAAGGAGTTATAATAAATCGTAAAAAAGGAGTAGGATAAGACTATACGATTTTAGTTATTACTTATATAAACGCTTATTAACCCGCTTAAGCCCGCGGTTCTTACCCTACTAGTAGTAGTAATAATAATAATAATAATAAGGAGTATACTTACGGGGTTAGTATAGAATAATAGATTTATAAGGCTAATCCCTATACTAAATATAGGCTACCTAAACTAGCCGAACTACCTATAGCCTTAGGAGGCGTTTAACCTATTATTATATATTACCCTTACCTAAGATAATAGAGTTATCGATTAATAGATTCTTAGCCTTATAAAGTATATAGCGTATTCGTTTAACTAGATTAATAAATAGCTAAAGAAATAAGTAAAGGCGGATAAGGAGTAGTTAAAAAGCGATTAATAGGCGGTAGAATAGATTAAAACCCGTTTTTAGTAGATTAAAAAGGGGGTAAACTAAATAATACTCTAGATAATAAGCGGTAATATACTCTTAGTATATATACTTAGTAATAATAAGACTTCTAACTAGGAGTTTAATATCGATAAATATATACTATATTACCCCCTATTTAAAAATAAGCTAGAGTCTATATATTAAATAATTAAAAGGCTATATAAGAATATAAAAGAGGACCTTAGTATCCTTAGGGATACTATAGAGTATAGGGAATAGGCTAAGAGGTAAAGGAATACTAGGAAGCCTATAGAAGAATAATAAAAAGAAGGTAAAAAGGAAAGGGAAAGGGGTAAAGGAGAGGGATATAGTATAGGGGAATCGGAGTAGGAGGTAGTAATAAAAAGGGGTAGGATAAAGAGTAAGGCGGCGGTAATAAAGGAGGGCGGCGGAACTCTACCTATAATACCCTTAGGGGAAGGATAAGAGGAAGAAAAGAAGCTAGTAAAAAAGTAGAAAATAGTAAGCGAAAAAACGGGAATAAAGGCGCTAAAAAGGGGATATGGATACCCCCTAAAAAAAGGCTAATACGGAGGATTACGCGGCGGCTAAAATAATAGTTAAAGGGTAAAAAGAATCGGATAGTAAAAAGGGGATAAACGGTAATAAAAAAAGTAATAATAAATTAAAATAATACTAGAGTTTATTATACTTATAAATCTAAAACGAGGTTAAATTAGTATAATTAATATAAAAAAAAGAATTATTTAATAAGGAGGCTAATATAGGACTTATACTAGAGTACCTAGATAAAGTCTGCCTAATCCCTTAAGGGGGCGATTAGAGTATAAGGAAAAAGAGGATAATATAAGGTAATAAAATAATAATAAAGGAAAATATATTCGGCTATTTTATCCTTACCTAAGCTATAAGGGTAAAAAGGTAATAATATAAAGGGGATATAATAAGTAAAGAGAAACCTATTAAGTCTAATCCTATTAGTATAAAGCTAAGTAAGAAGGTTATTAAGGAATTTTAGAAAAAAGGTATACTTTATAAAGAGGATACCTAAACGAAGATAAGGGGGCGTATTAATAGTATAACTATAGGATTACCTATATTATTTAAGGTATTATTCCTTAGCCTCCTAATAAGTATACTACTTATCCTAAAGGCGGAGGTTTAATAATTAGCGGGATTATAAGCTAGCGGCTTTAGAACCTACTTAGGAGGTAAAGGCTTATTATATATCCCTAAGGGTAATATAAGGGGTAATTAGGGGGTAATTATAATAAGGGCGGAGTTAATAGGTAACCCGATTAATAACCGAGTAGACTATAATAATAAAACTATAGGATTCGAGGAGCTAATAAGTATAGGCGGAATAATAGGTTAAGTAAATATTAAAAGGGGGGATATACGCTTCGATTTCTATATAATAGCTAGGTATAGCCTAGTAGGCCCCGGTAATAGTACGAAGGTAGTAAGCTTAGACTTTTATAAGCTTTTTAATTATAGGACTAGAGGGTTTACCCCTAGTTAGGGTAGGGGGGATAAAATAAAAGGAATTATAAACGATAATAATATAAATAATCTTAGTATATACCTTCTTAGTATAGGGGAGGGTAAAGCCTTAGGTAGAAGTAATAAGGCTAATAAATATAAGCTATTATTTCTATAGTTTTTACTAAAGGCGTTAAAAGTAGGCTTTCTACTAAAGCTTCCGGTAGATCTAAACGCCGAGTATATAGGCTTCCTAGGTAAGGGCGATTAATACTCTATTAAGGATTAATAAAAAGGTATTTGCCTAATAAGCTTTAGTAAAGTAGAGGAATTCGCTTTTTAGGGGTTAAAAGGATATTTTATACTCCTTAGCCTAGTCCTAATAAATAGCCTAGGCTTAAATAAGCTAAGCTTAAACCTAAGCTAGGGTTTAGCCGGTACTAATAATATTCGTATTATTAGTAAAACCTATAAGGATAACCCTAATAACCTTTTTTAAACGGTAATAAAGGGAGGAAATATATAGGATAAAGAGTATAAGCGATAAAAAAGACCCTTAGAGTACCCCCTTTAGGATAAAAATAGAGTCTAAGAGAATACTATTAATATATAAGTAGGATAATTAGTCTACAAGGTAAGAGTAAAGGAGGGCTAAGATTTAAGGAGGGAATCTAAGGTAATTAAGAGTCTAAATAAGCTTATAATATAAAATATAGTCGAAGGCTTCTATTATATCGAGTATTAATAGGGAAACTAAGCCTTAAAGGCTTTATATTATCCGAATAATTTTAGTAAGGAGAAAAAGGGTATTATTTATAAACCTACTAGGGCGATTACCTATTTACCCGAAAGGTAGAATGCCTTAAAGTTCTATAATTATAAAAATACGCTTTACGAGGATTATTTTAAGAACCTTATTAATAGTATTAAGGAGGAAGATTAGTCGATAACCGCCTAGAGTCTAGTAAACCTTAGGCGATTTACCCTATTTACGTAGAATAATAATATTAAAAACCTTAAAAGCGGTAGGAAAATAAGCCTAGGAAATATAGCCTTAAAATAGCCTAGTAAATACTATAATAAGGGGGGGGCTATAACCCTTAAGGAAGTTAACTAGGATCCTATTAAATCCTATAGACTTTTATAATAAAATACTATAAAGCGCCTTATATATATTAGAATTTATAATAATTAAAAAAATATTAAAAAAGGAGAATAAATTATCGAGGTTAAAAAGTAGGGGTATAATTAAAGGATAAGGAAAAAACTTATTATTTAAAAGTCGGACTTTCCTAGTAAAATCGGATATTATAGGACTATTAAAAGAGGAGGCTAATAAAAGTATATAAGTAGGCTTAAGGGGGGCTTTATTATATAAATAGGCTTAATAGGTTATAAACTATATAATACGAGGGTTTAAAAAGGCTAATACGAGGAAGCCCTTTTATATATCTTTTTTAGTTATACGGATAGACTTTTTAAAGGTTAATATTATATCCTAATAGTCCTTCTAATAGGAGTTTATTAGGTTAGTTTACTAGTATTATCGGTTTCTTTTCGTAAACCTAGTCGTACTTATTACCTCGGAAGTCTACTAGGGGATTAATCGGAGTCTAAAGGTTTAAGGGTAATAGGGGATAATAATAACCGCTATAGCCTTTAATTCTCTATAAAACTAGGCGATAAAAGAGTCGATTTCCTTAGGCAAAGAAGAATAAATATAAAAAGGGAGAAGGCGGTTCTTAGCCTTTATAAGAAGAATATCTAGGTAAAAGGACTTTTATTAATAAAAGGGCTTAGACTTTAATAGGAGAATTATATAAAAGAAGGTAGCCTAAGGAATATAATTAAAGCTATAAAGAGTTAGGTTAAGGCTAAGGAAGGTAAGAAGGCTAAAAGGGATAGCCTAGAAAAGGTTAATTATACTAGTCTAATAGCTATAAACCTCCTAAATAACCTTATAAAAAGGAGTTAAGAGCTTAAGACTAAAGGAGGCTATAGTATTAAGGAGGGTTAATATATAGGGTAAAGTATAGTTATAAAGGTCCTATAATAGGTAATAGGAGTTAAAATCCCCTAGGATAATAACTAAAGAATAAGTAAGGAGTAATTAGGGTAAAAAAGGAATAGGTTTAGTAAAAATACTAAAAGGTAAGGAATATAAAAAAAGAATATAAGGATTATCGTAAAAGGAAACCCTAGTAATATCCTCTAAAAAAACTAGGTTCTAGGACTTAATATCGTATTATTTATAAATATAAATAAGTATACGGCTAGAGCCCTAAATAAGGTAATAAGGGGTAAGGCTAGGGAGTAGTAGACGATTATACGAATCGAGCTAGAACTCTTAAAGAATAATAATATTATAGTTAATAATAAAAGAAAGGGCGAAATAGGTAAGGTAGTTTATACGCTAAATATTCTAGGTAAGGGTTATAATTTTTATAATAATTATATTAAAAGTATAAAGAATAGCGATTATATAAAAAGGGTAAGCTAAGTATAGGATAGAATAGAGGATAATCCTCCTTTACCGCCTTATTCGCCCCTTTTCCCCTTAGTACCCCTTATACTCCCGCGGGAGGTAATTACTCCCTAAGAGGAGGATAAGCCTTATAAGGCTAAAGCCCTATAAAGAGTAGGATTACCCTAGGTTATTAAAGTACCTTATATCGGAGGTCTACCTTAGGGTATAAGGCTAGGGGTTAAATCTTAAAAGGAAGTAAGAGTAATAGGGTTAAAAGGCTAAAAACTAGCGAGATTAAGGTTTAGAGTATAATTAAAATCCCTAGGGGAGCCCTAGTAGGGTTATTTATATAAAAAAACCTATATAAAGCCTTCGGCGTTAATATAAGGGGATAAGTAATAAGTAGGCGATTAGACTATAGGCAGTTCTTAGAAGTATTAAGGGTAGAGTAAGTAGTTAGCCTTAGCCTTTTCCTACTATTAGTAGGAGATAGGGTAATCGTATACCTAAGTAGTATAAGTATTATTATATAAAAGGTAGTATTAGGGTTAATCCCCCTTATTAGCGGGGTAGGATCCTTCTCCTCTATTATATAGGGCGGAATTATAATAACTATAATAAGGGTTTTCCTAATAGTATTTAGAAATATAATTATACTAAAAGTAATTATAGTACTACTTAAGGCGTACTAATTTATTATAGGGTTTATAATAAATAATCTCTAAGTCGATTATAAGGCTATTCGTATAGAGTTAGTTTATATCGGCTATACTATTAATACTAAGAATAAGGTTTATTTAGGGGGTAATACCTTATAAGCCCTCGTACGGTTTTATAGCCCTAGAGCGAGTAATATTAATACGGTTAATAGTATAAAAAATAACGAGGAGAGTATTATAATCCTAAAGAGTAGACTCTATACGAATACCTTTAATAATAATAGCGAAAGTCTAGCGTATATATATTACTTTTATATAAAATACTCGCTAAATCTAGCTATCCTAGTCTATAAGACTCTTCTTTTTAGCGTTAAAAGTAAGGATAATATCGTTACTTAGGAGGTATTAGGCTATAATTATAGCTAGTATACCTATTACTTTATTCGCCTTAATAATAAGGGTAAAAGGGGGTAAGGATAGGACCCTATTTATAATAGGAATATCCTTTAAGGAAATAAGGACCTTACGATTATATTAAACGGAGACTAGGCGGACTCTTATCGGGGTATTAATAATAGGTTCCCTAGCGGTAGTAAGAACGGAGGCCTAAGACGGCTAGCTAGAAAGGGTAGACTTCGTCTAGAGTACGAATATAATAGCTTTCTCTATAGTCTTTTAAATAGCCCTAGTAAATAATACGGAAAGGGGTATAGAATCCGCCGGAAAAACGGTAAAACTCTAGGAATAAAGTTTTTCGGTAAAGGAATTAATAATAGTCTATATAGTATAAAAACTATCCTATAAGACTATTTAGGTAAATTTATCGAAAATAGACTTTAGGAGGGGATTAATCGAAGCCTAAGGCGTATCTACGAAAGGGTTATTAGAGGATAAAATAACGTTAAAGGAAGACGAACCCGCTGGCTAATTCTAGCGGGACTATTAGAGTCCGAGGATTCCCCCGTCGAGGTTTATACCTCTACCCGGGTCCCCCCCGAAGGCCTTACCCGATAGCTCCGCGTACGGGGCTATCCTCCTAGAGGAAGGAGGCGTATAAAAGAAGTTATAGAAATAGGTTATTAGTCGTATTAAACGGACTAGCGATAAGCTCCTTCTTATCGTATCGCGATATTAAATATTATAATTATAAATAGTATTATATTAAACTATAAACTAATAAATATATTAGTATAGAGTTTTCTTTTTTAATATAATTACCGAGTTTACTTTAAGTATAACTTAGGCTTATAATAGGGTTATAAATAATTTAACCTTTTTTTAAAAATAAATATTATTATATTTATAATAATAAATATAATATTATTAATTAGAATAAAAAATATAATATTAATAATTATAATTATAAGGTATAAAAATACTTTTTTAAATATACTTTAAATCTATTAATCGGTTAATAATATCTAATAGAAAAACTAGAGTATTTTCTAAATAGTATATTATTAAATTTTATTTATATTATAAAAAGTATTATTAGCTTATTTTTTAATATTATTATTTTATTCGGTAAGATTTAATCCTAATTTATATTAGCTTAAAAAGAAAAACTTTTAAAATAATTCCGAGTTAATTAATACTATTCTTTTGTTTTTTATTAACCCGGCTAAGAAATAACTTAATATTACCCTAAACTAAGGAGGAGTATAATAAATAAAAATACGGCTTAATAGAATAAGTCTTTTATTAAAACGCGATTTTTAAGATTATAAAGAAGTTTTTTTAATACTAAGTTAAATATAGGGTATTAGTTAATTATATACTATTTTAGTATTATTCCTCCTATTATTTTTATAATTATTTTCTTTTATAAAAAAAATAAAAAATACTTTTTAAAATAATAATAATAAAGGAAAAAGAAAAAAAATAATTAAGGGTTTTATACTCTTTTTTCTATTATACCTTACTACTTTTCCTTATATTAGCTTTCCGGAATAGATTTTTTTCTTTATTCCCTTTCTTCTTTTTCTTTATACTTATCCCTTTTTACTCCCTATTTCCCCTTTTTTCGTATATAACCTATAAAATTACCTAAGTAAATAGCTTTACCTATTATATACTCGTTTCCCTACCCTATAGCCCTTTTTAGGAGCCTAGAATCCTACTTTAGCTTTATTATTAAGGGCTTTACCCCTTTTAGGGATTTTTCCTACTTATTATTATAATAAGATTCTAAAAGCCCTATAAAACCCCTAGAGTAGATTTTAATAAAATTATTTAAAGTAGAATAGTAACTTTAACTTATAATTATACTTTTTAAATAACTTTAACTATTAATAAAAGAATAAGAAACTTAGTAAAACTCTTTATATAAGTTATACTAGTCTTATAATTTGTATTTTCTCTATATAGGTAGAAAAAGGTATTTTTAATAGGGTACTAAGAGGTAACTCCTTTATAACTTATTAAAATATAGTAAATTAAGCCTATTTAGCTAGTATTATACTAGGCTTATAATCTTATACTATAAATAAGAATATAAGTTATTTATTATATAAAAAAGAAAAAAACATTAAAAACTACGCCTAGTATTAGTATAATTACGATGGATTAAAGTAGGATATTAGCAGGAATTAAATTAATAATATCGAGTTACCCTAATTATAATACCTTTAGGCTAGGCGTATAGTAAAATAGGCTATAATAAAGGTATAAGCGGTAATTAAGGCGGAGGATATATATTATAACTAAATAATACTAGAATAACATAAGTATTATACGACTTAACCGGATTAGAAAATTATAAAAAACCTATTATACTAGAATAGAATCTAATCGGGATTTTATATATACTTAATTATTATACTATTTATAAGAAAAATATAGGGCTTATCCCTTAAAATAGCCTTTAGACTATATAAGCTATAATAGTCGAATTTAGTTAAGATTAGTTTAAAAAGGTTATTAATAAGCTAATAATAACTTATATTTAAATATAAAAAATATAATTTAAAAAGCGGTTAAAAATAGTTTAAGGATAATTATAACTAGTATAATACTATTAATAGGGCGTGTATAAGTATAAGTTATTACTAAGAGTATAAGAATAATCGGATTAATAGTTAAGAAAAGAATCCTACTAAGGTATAATTTATAAATAAGGAATTATTATATATATAAACGGATTAGCTATAAATATTAATAATAAAAGCCCTAAGAACATAATCTAAGTAATTAATATAATACTCTAGTTTATATTTTACCTAATAATAAGGAAACTCCTAAGTAGTAATATTATAATTACTTTTAATAAGAAGGTTACTAAACTTCTATAAGATTAAGACTAGGTATTAACTATATTCGAAAAGGCTATAATAATAGCCTAGAGGGTATATATAGTTATTACTAAGGGTATCCCTATTTAGACTATACCTTAGGAGAGGGATAACTTTATTTAAAATATAAAAATAGTTTATAGGGTTTATATTATTAAAGTAAGGGCTTTTAGGTCCTAGAAGGGAGTCCTAATAATAGTAGTACTATTTACCTTTAAGTCTATATTAAACGTTAATAAACTATATAACCTTAGGGTTATAATTAATATATAGATTTATTAATATAAGCCTTATAAAGATTTAGTAAATTTTTTTAATACTATAATTATTATGAATATAAATATATAATAAGAATATATACCTTTAAGAAATTATATAATAAATATAGTATAATAGAATATTAGAATAAGAGTAAATATAAGGCTAGAAAGAATAATAACCTATATACTTATATTTCCTATAATAATAATTATTTAGTATAGATATAGACTTATTTAATAATAATTTAATAATAGAATAAAACGAAGGCTAATTATAAAAGATAACTAATAAGATTTTTAAAACCTAGGTTATAAATAGTACTCTTTTTAATAAATAATACGCCTAATTCTAGCTAGAATACTATCTAGTAATTAATAAAGACTCCTATACTTATAATAAGAAAGAAAAAAAAGTCGATTACTAAAAACCGGATTTATAATAAAACTAATATAGAAAACGCTTATTAGGGGTAATACCCTAGAGGCTATATAGCGCTTTCTTAGGAAAGAAAGGAGTATATCCCTACTTAACTTAGATAAGCTTTAATATATAAGGAACTAGATAATTATTAAGAATTAAAAGACTCTAAACTAGGCTAAGTAGATTAACTATATACTATATACTTTATTAACTCTAGTACTAAGTTAAATATAAATAAGATTAACTATACTTTTATAATAGAATATAAATATTAATAAGGCTATAATACCCGCTAATACTATATATAATTAAAGGTCCTCTACTAGAATACTAATAAAAATAGGAATTAGTATATTTAGTATTATATAATAAAGTAGGTTATAATATAATAATAGTATACGAGTTTTTTAAGATAAATAAGGACCTTATAATAATAAAAATAGTATTATATCGAGTTATCTATTATAATAGGTAAGCTATTATATATATTTATAAAGAACATATAATTAAAATATAATAACTAATAAGAGGAGATAATTAAGTAGGAGTTAAGTTTAATAATAGGCTATAAGTTATCTCCTTCTACTCGCTTCTAAGCAAAATTTAAAAAGAATTATTATAAATTCTAGCTAGGCTTAACTAAGTATAATAATATATTATTATAAGAGACTTTAATCTCTATTATCTACTATAGAATATATATAAAAGAATAAGTAATAATACTAAATAGGCCTTCTAAGAAATTTAATAAATATAATTATAATTACTTATACTTATTAAAGAATATACGAGATTCTTTTATAATTAGAATTATAATACTATGAATTTTATATAGACTATTAATAATATTAATACTTAATACTCTAGACTTAATACAAAACTAACTAGATCTAATTATATACTATAGGCTAAAATCTATTATAATAAGAATAGGGTAATAAATATAAAGCCTTATTATAATAAATGTAGGCGGATTTAGTATTAGTTTACTATAAATCCTAAGCGTATATAATATATATTATATTATTATTTATAGATTTAATCTAAATTAAAATTACCCTTTATCGGTTAAGTATCTTTATACCCCTACTAAATATAGCGGGTTAATACACTCTAACGATTATATATAATTATACTTAGTATTCTTATATATACGTATAATATAATAATAATATACTAATAGATAATAAAGGGATAAAGTACCCTTACTAATAATAATCCTTACTAAGTATACTTTTACTTTAATCGTAAATACTTATCTTCTTTATTTAATATACGAATAAGACCTAATATTTATATATAAGATTCTCTTATTCCTATCCCTCGGAATCGAGTTAATATTAATCCGACTTTATATTAGAATTATAAAAGATTTATACTAATATTAAACTAGAATTATACTAATACTAAGTATAAAATTATATAGTATTATACGATATTATACCTTTTATCTAAGATTCTTATTAATCTATTTAAATTATTATATAAGTATTCTAATACTAGTAACTTTTCTTTTTATAGTTAAATAAAAAGGTAATATAGATTATTATTATATTTTTAAATACTTTCTTATCTAAATCTAGAAGTCTAGTCGAATAAAAGACTAATTAGGGTTTAACTAAAATAGGTTCTTCCTAGTATACGTTATTTTATTATATTATATATCCCTAAAACCTATTACTTAATTATATTATATATCCTAGGGGCTTAGGTTAAAAACGTATTAAAATTATACTAAAGTTATATCGAAGTTATATTAGAATTAAGTCGAAAATATAATCGGATTTAATACTCCTAGTACTATTTTTCGTATATAAAGGGTTATATATCCATAAGAACGAAAGATAAAAAAGAGAAAAATAAAAAATAAGGTTAAAAAACGTAGGTAAAAAATAAGTAGAAAAACTAAAAAAAGAAATAAGTCGAAACAAGAAAAAAAATTCTATAAGTATACTAAATAAGGCGTAGTAGAGCGGGGTAAATAGCTAAAGACTCTAGCCCTATATAACCCTATAAGGTTTATAACCCCGTATAAAAAATTCTTTAAAATCGTTTCTTCCTCTTTAATTTTTCTTTTATTTTTACTATTTTCCCTTTATCTTTTTCTTATATTTATTTTTCCTTCTTACTCTTATTCGAAAATACCCGTTTTATATATTCAAAAGTCTATAAATTTATAAAATTAATATTATAATTACTATATTAAAAAATATTTTACGAAAAGAGTATAATTAAAACTAATTTAAATAGAAGTTAACTTCGGATTAAAGTTAAGTTAATTTCGAGTATATATTAAAAGAGAATCGAAATAAAATTAAGTCGAAATTAATAAAAACTTTAACTAAAATTAAAGAAAAGCCGATTTAAAGATACAAGTAAATAGTATTAATTTATAATAGGTATTTACCGAGTACTATAAACCTATTTTATCGAAATTAAACTAAATATTAGTAAAAGTATATTTAAGATTATTAAAAATAACTATAGTTTTTAAAGTTTTATAGGGTATAAGTCTTTTATTATTAAAACTATTCTTCTACTCTAGTAAAGTAGTATTAAGTCTAGTATTATATAATACGTATAATTATTTCTAATACTAATTAGTATTAGTTAAATATTTTTATAACCCTATCGAATATAATAGGTTAATATACTCTAATAATTATATATAATTATACCTAGTATTCCTATATATATATATAAGATAATAATAATATACTAATAAATAATAAAAGGATAAAGTACTCTTATTAATAATAATCCTTACTAGGTATACTTTTACTTTAGTCCTAAATATTTATCTTCTTTATTTAATATATAAATAAAACCTAATATTTATATATAAGATTCTCCTATTCCTATTCCTTAGAATCGAGTTAATATTAATCCGATTATAAGGGTCTTCGACCTTAGTTATATTCTAGTCTTAGGACCTAAACTTGCCTTAGTATAAAGCCTAGACCGGGTCCCGTCTCCTATAGTACGGATTATATACTTATATATTTATAATACTTAGAACTTTAGTTCTAGGGATTAACCTAATATAATATAGGCTAACTACTACTCTTAGGGGAATAAAGACTATTATAAAGTAGAAGGATATATAACTAAATAGGTTAGCCTAACTCTAGGCTTAGTACCTTAGATTAATTCGTTTAAGTCTAGTTATTAGAGCTCTTACCCTATACCTAGCCCCTTAATATTATTTAAGGTCGACTTTTCCTTTTCTTTCTTTCTTTCTCCCTTACCTTTCCTTTCTTAATAGCTTTCTTAGACGACTCCCCTATAGCTAGGGTAGAAGAATAACTTACTAGTTTCTCGCTCTTAAACCCCGCCCCTTTAAATACGGTTACCGTTATTTTCTAATTATAGAATAAAGTTATACGCCTTTAGCGGGAACTAGTTAACGCCTAGGCCTCCTAGTAATAAGATTAAGCGGCTAGGCGCTAGGTTTTTATATAAATATAAGCGGTTTATAAAGTAGAACTATTAGCCCTTTGCTTATATATAGTTAATAACCTAGCCTTTTACCCTTATACGAATAACCCTTTTAGCCTAGTATAGACTATACTAGATTCCGCTTTTATTATATTAGCTCTCGCTTATTAGTAGGAGACTTAGCTAAAGTAGAATAATAAACTAGAATCCTTCTACTTTTTTATAAGCCGATTTATTTACTAATATAATATTAATAAGCCTTAGGGCTAGGCTAATATTATAGATTAATTATAGCTTTATATTCTTAATTACCTCCTAGATTCTAAAATATAGCGAATAATAATATTCTAATAAATAGGAGGATTTAATAGGTAATATTATCTATAGGATTTTTTTAATTACCTATATTATACCTTTAGGATAGTCTAAAAAAAACGTAAAGTATAGGATTACCTATATACGTTAGTATATTATAATAGCTAGAAGTTCGGCGACTTTCTACTCGAATTTAAGAAGGTAATACTTATAATAACTAGTCTTAATAGGTAGAATAACTCGGCTAAGCTTACCTAGCTTATAAACTCCCTCTTACTCTTATTCTAAGAATTTCTAATTATAATTAATATACTAGAATTATATACTATTTTTATTTATAAGCTTTAGGGCTTAGCTTAATTCTTTAAGTAAATATCCTATTTTATCCGGCTTATAAAAAAGGCGTTTATTCCGGGTTTTAGTAAACTAGGATAATTCTCTATTCTATCCCCTATAGCTCTAGCTATAAATACTAATAGAAATATCTAAATAAATACTACCTAGATTAGTAAAAACGCTTCTAAAATACCTAAGTAATATACTAAATAGGTCCCTAAGTTTATTATTAATTAGTATTAAACCTCCGGAGTTTATATATATTATAGTACGTTTTCTTACTTTATAATATATTATCTTTATACTATAGTATATCCTCCTATACGTTTAGCTACTAAAGGATTACGTATTACTTATACGGATATTACTCCTTTTCTTAAGGAGGATAATAAGTTAGGAAAAGTATAACCTCGGGGTATTATAATACCCTAGGGTTTTTAATAATTATTAATAAGAATTCTAAATCCTCTTTTTATTTATAGTTACTCGCCCCCCTAATATTAGTCTTTATAGTTATAAATTATTCGGAGCTTATTAATTCTTTAGTAAATAAAGGTTATTAGTACTATATAATTATAAGCTAATAGTTTATATTAAACCTAAATATCCCTATTAAATATATTCTACCCTATTACTTATAGGGTACTATATAGTATATACGAGGACCCTACGTTATAGGGATTACTTAGCTATTATTAGAGTTTACCTTTTTTACTAAGCTTATTATTATTTATATAATACTTAATCTTAACTTCCCCCTTATTCTTAGTAAGCCCTAGTTAATATATACGTATTCTTTCTTTATCCCGTATAAGGCTTGACTTTAGTATAATAATACTTAATCTTAGGTCCTATACGTTTCCCCTAATTCCGTATATTCGTTTATATTCGCCGATAAACTTATTATAGCCCCCTACCTTCTTATTATTATCTTCCTTACCGAGTTATACTATTCTTTTAAGGCCTTCCCCTATTTATAGGACCTCCTCGTCTAGGCTATATCTTTCGTAGATATAGAAAAAGCTCTCTAGGATAAGGTTCTATTAATAGACTAGTAGTTATATTAATACCTTCCCCCTAAGTTATACGACTTTATCCTATTATTCTATAAATAAAATATAGACTAGTTAAACCCCTATAAGCCTAGTATTAATTACTATATTTAATTTTAACCGGATACTAATAATAATAACCCGCTTATTCCTTTTAAACCCTTTTATAGTATATTACGTAAAAAGCTCCTCGTTTTTAAAAAGACCCTTTATAACCTTTTTAAGAAAGGGTTTATTCGCCCTAATAACTCCCCTATAAGCGCGCTAATCCTCTTTACCTAGAAGCTAGAAAGCGGGCTTTATTTTTATACTAATTACCGTATATTAAATACAATTATTATCCCTAATTAATACCCTATTCTACTCTTTAGTAATACCCTTTATACTATAGTATACGCGAAATAGTTTATTAAGCTTAATATTATCTAGGCGTTTTATAAAATCCGGATTATAAAAAAGAGGAATAAAAAACGGTTTTTTATACCCGTTATAGTTTATTTAAATAGATAATTACCCCTTTTAGGCTTTATAGTACTCTAGCTACTTTTTAATAGTATATTAATAATATCCTTAATAGCCTATTCGATAAGTTCTATTCTACCTATATTAATAATATTATTATTTATTTATCTAGTACTAGAGAGGATTATTTATATAAGGTTTAATAAGTCCTAAGCCGACTATAGTAATATAGCCTTTATATTAACCCGGATAAGTATAAATTCTTAATAATAAGAGTTAAATACCTAGGGTTTATTCTCCTTATTAGTATAGGTATTTAGGCGGACTTAGTAAAGGTTTAAATAATCTCCGATTAGGCTTAACTAGAGTCGGTTTAGGGTTTATATAGTTTCCTTAGGTTTATAAATTTTTATTATATATTTATCTTTAATTATACTAATATTATTATACTTTTTATTAATTTAACTAGGTTAGGTTAATCCTTTATATAAGGTAATACCTAGGAGGCTATTTTTTAGAAAATAAAACGCCTTTTTCTCTAAACTCTAATCCTTATAGAGTAGGATTTCGACTCGCTTATCTACTTAAAGGCGGATTATAGCGGCTTTATAACGGGTAGTATTATCTCTTAAAAGCGAGAAGGGTAGCTTTACCCTATAGTATTTTACTCTTAAAAGCTCTTTCCTATAGAGTATAATTACCCTATTTATAATAAAAAAATACTTATTATTCTTTATTATTTTAAATAATAGTAAGTAGAACTTTATAATTATTCCTCCTTTAATATTATTATAAACTATTATAACTTAGAGTACTTTATAACCCGTTAATAGTTTTCTAAATACTAGGCTTACTAGGTAGAGTATTTATCCTACTTTAATTTCTAGATTAAATATTACCCTAGGGGATAAATAATTATCCCTAATACTCTCTTCCGCCGAGAATAGGACCTTCTATCTAAGGTAGAATTAAACGATTAAGTAGCCTTATTTATACTTAATTAAGTACTATAGTTTTATTTTAATACTACCTTATAGGATAATTCGGATAATAAAAACCTTTTCTTGCCTTTTTTTATTAACTCTTTAATAGATTACCCTTTATTATTAAGCCCCTTATTTAGCCTAAACCCCTTTAGATTATACTATTACCTTATAAGAAATTATACTAACCTTATAGCCTACCCCGCCCCCCCTTTTTCTCCTTACGTTTTCTTAAATAATAATCTATACTCGTTTTAATAATTTATAGTTTTACGTAATATAATCTTCTAAGAGGTCCTTTATTATATAGTATATAGCGATTACTCCTTTCCCCCCTCCTTTTATCTTAAGGTTTAAATTATAAACTATTACTTTAATACTTAGGGGTATTTATACTTTTAGGGCTACCTCTAGGTACTTAGTACCTTAGTAATTATAAATACTAATACGCGTAAAGTATTATTAGGCTTATAAGGCCTAGACTAACTATAGGGTTATATTATTTAGTTAATTTATAATTCCTACCTTATTAATTACCTAGGATAAGATAGTATAATAGCTTTTATTACTTAGGACTTCTTCTAGCCCCTATAATAGTAGTTTATCTAGCGTTTCCTTTATAATTATAATATATATAGCCGTATTAAAATCTAGTATTCCTATTAAGTTATCCTCCTTCGCTCCCTCCTTACCCCTAACTAGTTTTATTATTATTTTTAAATAGACTTTATAATTAACTTTCTCTTTATACTATAAGGTAATTATTACTTTTAGGTTATCTAGGACTACCTAAGTAAAAAGATCCTCCTCGAACTAATACTTATAATAAGTATAGAGTTATATACTAAACGCTTTTTATAGTATTTTATTTATTTTTATTAATAGCCTACGTTTATAAGAAGTAATTATAGCTTAAATTAAACTAGGGATTTTTAAGTATATATATATAAGATTTATAATATCTCCTAACTCCTTAGTATTACTTATTACCCTTAAATAAATAAGGGTAATAAGCGGGTAAATTAAAACGTTTAAGTATACCTTTATATAATTATTACTTATAATTAGGACGATTAGGATATTTAGCTCCTAGTAGCTTTAATATTTTTTAATAATTATATTTATTCGGCTATAGGTATAATACTATTCTTTATTATATATAGTTATAATACTCCTTTTTTAATACTTTAATTTAATAACTCTTTACCCCTTTTTAAATATACCCCTATTAGCCGGGTATAAGCCTTTATCTTAAAGCTTTAGGAAATCGTTAATATTTACTAGGCGGTAAATACTATTACTTCTTAAGATAATAAGGCTTATTTTAATACCTCCTGCTAGCCGGCGGAATACTTCTAAGTAGGTAATAAGGTATAGCTAAATCTTCGGAATTTTAGTTCTAAACGCCCGAAGAAATACTTAACTAGTATTATACTAAATATATAGTAAAAAGGGTTATCTCCCCGGAGATAGTAGAATTAGCTAACCTTCCCTCGGGTATATATAATCGATTTAACTATAATCTTCTTCGCTAGGTAGTTTCGGATCCTATTCTTAGTTAAATAATTAATAACCTATAATTACCTACTATCCGTATTAATAGGGAGGATAAGTAGGAAATTAATAAAATCCTCTTTATATAATAGGTTAAGGTTAAAAGGGGGTATTACTAGGAAATACTTATTTATTAGACTAATTACCTTAATCCGACTTAGGAACCTTTAGCCGCCCTTAATAGGATAAATATACTTAAAAGGTTTAAGGTACTTTATAGCCTAGCTACTTATAATAATAGTATACCCCTTAGATTTATATTAGTATATAAGACTCCTATCCGGCGGAGGGTAGTGCCTACTATTTTAAAAATATCGATTATAATTATAAGTATCCTTAAAAGCCTAATATAAGGTTCGGATAACTATACTAATAAACGTATTTCTTTTTCTATTTAGTTCTTATAATAGGTAATAGTATAGGTTTATACCCTCTTAGTCGGTATTATCGGTAGTATTATATTAGGAAGGCGCTTTTACTTACCCCCCTTAGCTAGCGTTTTTAGCGTTTTTAGCGCCTTTAGTACCTTCGGCTTTATTATTATTACCTTTCTCTCCCCCCCTCCTACCCCCCCTTCTTTTAATATTATTATCCGCGTTTTTAGCGCTATTAACCGTTTTATTATACTTACCCTAGCTATTATACCTCCCCCCCCCCTTTTCTCCCCCTTCCTCCCCTATAATTATCTTTATAACCGCCCTATACCCTTATTAGCTTTATTATTTCTATTTTATTCTCGGTAATACTTATTTTATTATAAGTAGCCTCCTACCCGGGTATTAATCGCTATTACTTAATATTATTAAATCCTTTCCTAGTACTATTATAGCCTTTAAAGCCGTTTCCGCCTTATTTATCTTACCCTTATTTTTACGTACGATCTTTATCTACTAAATACGGTAACTATAGGCTTAAAAGGGGGTAGTAGAATAATAGGGGTAGTATATATAAGTATAGTTAACGTAGTTATACTTAGCCTTTTATAGTATTAAATTAACTTAATTAAAGTACTATTAGTATAGGGAAATATAATAAATATATAGTATAACCCGATCCGCCCTACCTAGGGCGATTTTTATTTTCTTCGTTAGCGTTTTCTTCGGTACTAGGGCTAGGGGGGTATTATTATCGTTTTCTACTTCTTCCTCTTTATTCTCTTTTTATCCTTATTATTATAATTATCCTTATTATTATAATTATTATTATTATCGCCTTAGGCGATATTGCCCCCCTTTATTATAATTATTTTATTATTATAATTATTATTATAATTATAATTATTATTATTATTATTATAATTATCCTTATCCTTATTATTATTATTACTATTATAAGGGGTAGAGTTATTATAAATAATAGGGGTTATACGATAATAGGAGGTAGCCTATAGCCTTTTTAACTTAGCTAAATATTATTACTATTATATCTATTAGCTTATAACCTTTTAATCCCTTCTTAATAACTCTTACCTTAGCCTTATAAGGGAGATAATTATTTATTTTAATAGCCTCTATTATATAAGCGTATACTACCTTTATTTTATTTAATATATATAGTATTATAGCGCTTTCTTTCGCCTTAATCGCTACTACTACTATTAGCCTTATTATAGCCTCCTCTTTTATCTTTTTAGCTAGCTTAGCCTATATAAGTATAATTAAGCCTACCCCCTTTAGAGAAGGAATAACCCCCCCTATTTTAGCGGGTACTATTCTTAATAGATTAATACCTAGGCCTTTATTACCCTTACCCTTATCTTTTACTATTATTATAGCCTTAGCTAGCTTAACCCTCTTAGGCGCGGTAAGGGTCTCCCCTCCCTAGGGAGGCTCTACCCCTACTAATACTATAAACGCTACTCCTAGGGAAGTAATATCTAGGCTATTATTAGTATTATTATAACTATTATTACTATTACTTTCTTCGTATTAAGGCGGTATTATTCTTTTTTTTTCTTTTTCTCTTATATTTTTAATTATATTTTTTCTTTATTCGAGTTTTTTTTCCCTACCTTTTTATATACTTACTAGGTAGGGTTATAAGTAATTATATATATAGGGAGGACCTTATATAAGGGTCTTCGACCTTAGTTATATTCTAGTCTTAGGACCTAAATTTACCTTAATATAGAGCCTAGACTAGGTCCTATTTCCTATAGTATAGATTATATACTTATATATCTATAATACTTAGAACTATGGTTTTAGGGATTAACTTAATATAGTATAGGTTAACCGCCGCTTTTAGGGGAACGGAGACTATTATAAAGTAGAAGGATATATAGCTAAATAGGTTAGTCTAGCTTTAGGCTCGGTACCTTAGATTAATTCGTTTAAGTCTAGTTATTAGAGCTCCTACCCTATACCTAGCCCCTTAATACCGATTTTAAATTAGAATTATAAGAGATTTATACTAATATTAGACTAGAGTTATACTAATACCGAGTATATAATTATACGGTATTATACGATATTATACCTCCTATTTAAGATTCCTACTAATCCGTTTAAGTTATTATATAAGTATTCTAATACCCTTTAAAGGCTTTATAAGGAATAATAAAAAGTTACTTAGAGTATAATCCCTTATATAATACTAAGGTATAATAAGAGTATACTATAATTTATACTAGGGATTATAATAATTATAAAAAACGCTAAAAGAATAAAATAAGAATACTAGTTATTATATATAAATAATAACTAAAAATACTTATAGGAGATTACTAAAGAGTAAAAGAGTATTATATAAAAAGTAAAAAAGGCCTATTAATAGAATTTTCTAGAATTAGCGGATATAAAGAATAATAATTATACTCTTTAAAGAATTAAAAAATAAGTAAGGCTTCGAAGTAAACTCCCGTAGAAAACTACTTATATCCCTCCTCTTTAGAATACCTAGGGATAATAATACTCCGACTTTAAAGAGGAGGTATACGTACTTATTAAAAAATTCTTCCTAAGTATAAGGTATATAATAAATAGTCTAATAAAGGCTTAGTAGAAATATTTTAAGATTTCTTATAGAATTATAATCGAGTATATTTATATTATAATATATTATATATTATTTTAAAAAATAATTAATTATAATAATATACTAGCTAGGTTTTTAAAAATATATAATAAAGTTTTATTCTATAATTTAATAGAAATCTTCTAGGCTTATACTATATATTAGTACTTCCTAAAACAATTTAAGGTATTTATAGTTATAATTCTATTATAGGCTAGGAAAAAGCCAAATAATTATAAAAAGGCTAGAGGTTAAAAACTAATATTATTATTCTATAATATAGGTAAATTACTAGAAAGAACTATACGCTAGTAGATTATTAAAGTAATAAAAGTATAAGGGCTTTTCCCGGAGGGAAAAATAGATAATAGGAAGAATTACTTAATAGAATTAATAATTATGATAGTTTTAAAGCTTATTCTAGCGGTTTAGGCTAGAAAGGGGGTTATTTACTTCTTTTAACTTAATATTAAAAGAGATTTTAATACTATATAATATAAAAAGCTTTAAATAAAAATTAAATAGCTTAATTATCTAGACTAGTTTCTTAACTTCTTATATAACTACTTTAATAAATATACTTTAAATAAGTTTAATATTTAAACTAGGGTATTCTAAGATTTATTATTCTTAATTATCCTCTTTTTTCTATATCTTTTACCCCTATATTAATAATTATAAGAGGATAATAAAGTAATTATTATTAGATTTACAGTTAATATTAACCTCTTATATACTAGACTAAATATAAAAATAATAATAAGGCGACTTTAAATAGTATAAACCATATATAAGTAGTAGGTAGAAGAGTATAGTATAGAATTCGGACTAGAAAAGAATAAGCTTTTTTACTTTATAAAGTATTAAAAATACTTACTAATACTATATACTTAGGGGATTGTATTATATATCCGGTAATAAAAGCCTAATTCCTAGGTATTTAGCTTTATTATAAACTATAATAAAAAGTATATATAAAGGAGGTATATAAAAAGCTCTTATAATAAATCCTTATTTTATATTATTAATAGTATTTATATAGGGTTATTCCCTCCTCTAGGCTTATAAGCTCTATAAAAAGGTAATCCAGTTTTTAATTACGTATATAATAATTACTTTCTATAATATATTTATATAAAATAGTATACTTAAAGGGGCGGTAAGAGAGTTAGGTAAAGTATAGACTTAATACTTCCGTATAATCTTAAGAGCTTTTTAAGCTATACTTATTTACTATTTAAAAGCTAAGGTTCCCTTTATTAATATTTATCTAAATTAAAGAGTAATTCTAATATTATAATAACTATAAAGGTAAGGAATACTTAATAAGATTAAAACTACTTTATAAAGGGTTTTTAGATATTTTGAATAATACTTAACCTGTAGGTTTACTAGATAATTAACTAGCTAATAGCCCTTTTAAGAGTTTTATAAATAAGTATATAATTAGGTTAAGAGAGTATCCGAGTTAAATTTACCTAATAACCCTATATTATTACTATAGCTTATTAAAGATAAATAAAAACGGAGATAGGAAAAAATAGAAATACTCTTATACTAATAAAGAGAATAGAATAATAAGTATAAATTCTTTATAATAAACCTTATACTAACCTTTTACCTTAAGGATACTATAAGGAGATATAAGTATATTTTAAAGTATACTATCGGAATACTCGTATAACGACTTAGACGGATCGGCGGAATCTTAGACAGGAGTTTAGATAGGAGGCATAATACCGTATAACTCTAGTCCAACGTCGGTATAAATCTCTCGCGATTCCGATATAAAGTCGGATCGATATTAACTTAATTCTGAAGGATAGGAATAGGGGAATCTCGTATATAAATATTAGGTCTTATTCGTACGTTAAATAGAGAAGATAAGTATTTAGGACTAAAGTAAAAGTATACCTAGCGAGGATTATTATTAGTAAGGGTACTTTATCCCTCCGTTATTCGATCGGTATATTACTATTATATTATACGTACGTACGGGATCGCTAGATATAGCTATACGTAAACGTTATAGCGTATTAACCCGCTATATTCGGTAGGGCGATAGAAATACCTAACTAATACTAATTAGTATTAGGAATAGTTATACGCTTTCGTCGTATAATACTAAACTTAATACTACTTTACCGGAATAGAAGAATAGTTTAGATAGTAAAAGTTATATACTCTATAGGATCCTAGAAGCTATAGCTATTTTCGATAATTTTAGATATACTTTTACTAGTATCTAGTTTAACTTTAATAAGATAGTTCTATAGTACTCGGTAAATACCTACTATAAGTTAATACTATCTACTCGCTTCTTCGAATCGGCTTTTCTCTAGTTTTAATTAGAGTTTTTATCGATTTCGACTTAATTTCTTTTCGATTCTCTTTCGATATACGCTCGAAGTCGACTTAACTTTAATCCGAAGTCGACTCC